>AYLM01002966.1:0-43168 GCA_001625345.1 Cairneyella variabilis
GATATTCTAGACCGCGTAAAAGGAAGCGGCCTAGGCTGAGATTGGTTGTGTATTTAATATGAGGCTTTGCCCTCAAACTTTCCTTTCTTCTTTCCTTAGTGTCATTAATAAGATTGATTCTACTGTAAAGGCACGGGCAAAAGGGTAAAAACTCAATTGATCGAATGTATATTATACAAAGATCCAAAGCTAGAGACTCAAGAAGGAGGGGGAAAGCTCAGCCTGTATAGACAAAATGATAGGCCATAACATGGTATAGTAGAGAGCCTGGGCATGGCTTAAACCGCTGCCCTGACATCTACTGTACTCCTTATAGAGCCTTGATTCTAGTGCCGTAACAATATATGGGACCTAATAAAGTTATAACTAGTAGAACTCTTATACTTATTACTATACCTAGAGCCTAAGAATCTAAGAAGATTAGTAGTAAGTACCTTAATTATATCTTATTAAGGTGTCTAGGGTCTATAAGCTATGGAACGAAAGCCCTTGTAAAATAGAGGTTAATACCTTAAGTTCTATAGTATTTTGTTTAGTATCGATTAAGATATAAGTATAATGCATTGACATTGATAAGCGAAGTCAACAATCGCTTTTGGCTTTTAGTAAAGCCCAATCTGGCGTATGTAAGTATGATCTGCCTTAGGTACCCGTACTGCGCTCGGGAATTAGAAAAGTCCTCAAGGCTGAGCTTAGAGGGTAGCCTTCAGGGCCTTTCAGCTTGGGCGCTTCAAAAGCCCGAGACGGCCCACTCACTGCCCGATTTCATCTCTACCCCTGTTTGCGATCCGATTCCCATACAGTCCAGTTTGACCAGACTACACTATGTCGATATCGATGGCGAGCCCCATGCTAGAGCGCCTCCGACACTACGAGGGCCTGCTTGGCCAGAACAACATCAAGTTCGAGCCTTTTGCACAAGCCTACCGCAGCCGCAAAGCACACCTCTCCCAGCGAGGACGGCAGAGCCTCTGACTCTATAGACGATGCCCGTTCAGAAGTGTCAAGGAAGAAGACGGCCGTCAAGTCTAAAGCAGTGTACGAGGAGTTCCATTTCCCCAATAACACATGCCTCTAGATAACTAAGTTTTCTCCTAGTAATCTCTGGCATAAGTCCAAGGGTACGGCCCAGGGGAGGAGAGGGTGGTGTTTGGGTTGGTAGAATAGGCATACATTTGATTAGATGAGCTTATTTTCTTAAATTCTCGAAGCTAAATCATATCGTCGTAATAGGCTGAGTTTCAAAGTCGCTGAATAAGAGAAAGACTCAAGGTTTTTTGAATCGTTGCTGAGATTTTGATACCCTACGCCGCTTCATTAATTCTCTGCACGATCGTATCTCCAATCTCTCCTGCCCAAAAGTCGATCTTTTCCCAGTCCCTAAAATCACCAAACTTACCGCCGAAAACGCGCCACCAGAAGTTGAACTTCGTTGTCGCATGGGACTTGAGGAACCTGCCATTGAACAACATGTGCCCTTCAAGCTTGATATTTTTCGATATTGCTGCAGCCAGGTTCTGCTCTTCTTCCTTCGACCCGAACACGCCTTGAGCGATCTTGCCCACAGCGAACGGTGTGCCGACGCTGAATGCCCAGACGGCACTGTTGGATAATGCTGGGCAATTCGTAGACAGCCAGCTCGACGCATATTCAACCCAGACAAAATTATGCACTGGACTGCCGATGATTACAAAATTATACTTGGACGGTTTGGTGACTTGTTCCATCGGCAGCACTTCCACTGTTGAGGGTGACGTGATTTTCGTGGAGAGGACTGAGCCGATGCGCTCAGCGATCTCCTTGGTTGACCCGCGCACAGAGTAGTAGGTGATGAGAACCAACATTTTGAGTAGAATTAACTTATGACCTTAAGGGATGTCGTGAAGATGGTAACTCCATTGAATTGTCAGGTCAGGCAAAATTTGACCAAGATCACAGCGCGGCTTTCAACGCTAGCAGCGTGCAATGGTGATTCAATTAGTAAATTGAGAGGCAACAGATTTGTGCTATATACTAACTTGATTCTTTTGGTGCCTAATACGGCACCCCTTAAGAACAATTGGGTCATAACCTTCTGTAGGGCCGAATCGTATTCTTTCATTCAGTCAGAACATGTCATGATCGGCTTTGTTGGGCCGATGGAAGTCTTATCACTGATTTTCAACTGATGGTCATGATACTATCAATTGATTTGGGATTTGCAATACATGTTACCAACTAACACAGCCATCTCGGACTAGACCAAAGTCTTCCGAAATTTCCTATTATACGATGGGAATGTTTTCCCTTCCCAACTCCCTGTCTCACGTGAGCAGCGCCGCCTTTGCTCAGGTTCGGCTCAGGTTTGCTCAGGCCTGCTCACCCTATTCTCACGCTTACTAGAAATCATAAATTTTTAACGAAGGGCCCGAAAAGGCCTCTCTTTCCTAGCTAGGGATCCCGAATATTTACCCTGCCTAATCTAAAATTGTCCTTTGCTTCTTTCCTCTCTAAGTATCATAGGCTAGACCCAGTACATAGGAGAGGCTTGGGTGCCGAGCACCTGCGGGCCCTATCAAGTGATGTACGAACCCCGGATATAACGCCACTACCGGAGAACTAGAGGTCCGGGACCGGTTCGGTTCCAAGTACTAAAAGTGAATTGTATAACATGAAATTATGTCGTTAGGTGACGTGGGTTACGTTGTAACAGGAGGCCGAGGAGATCTAAGCCTCGTACGAGAGAGGGATATATACCGGAAGTATTGCTTGTAGTAGAATAGTCTCCTCTCCTTAGATTTTTCTTCTTGTAATACTACGGAGTTACCTTGCTATTCAGCACCGTATCGCCCCGTGATATAGATCGTTCCTAACAGCTGTCTTACCTAATATTGTCGGACTTAGAGGATAATGATTGCACTGTAGGATTGGAATAGCAAGCACTCGGGATAATGGTGCATTATCTTAAGGGTTTAATGCGCAATATAATTATATTTACAAATAGACGAGTCGTGCAACCATTTTGAAGACTTTGGTAAGGAGGGTTCTGCGGCCTTTGACGTCATGCACATGATTTGAATTAACTTCCCCAGCTACCCCTTTTCTATGACTTCTCAAGCTGCTTCATCTGCCAATCCTTCAAGTCGAAACTGCCCTTCTTTAACAGATTCTTATCCCCATTGTAAATGAAAGTCTCCCCCGGGACCTCTGTTCCGTTACCCAACTTGATATTGCATCCTTTGACCTTGTAGGCCTCGGTCTCATAATACTTCAGATACTCCATGTGTGACTCTTCCTGGACTTTGTAGGCCATTCCGTGAATGATATTTCCAGGTTGGAAGACCAAAGCAGGATACTGGCCCCATAACATTATCTTCCAACCTACAATAGAGGCGGGTTGAAGAGTAGGTGTGTTCTCGAGTTGAAGCACCTTTTGAAGCTGTACAGGATCCATGAGGGTGCCGTAGAGGAAGATGTGGTGTGCGCGGAAGCCAACGAAGTTGTCGCGATCTGAGGGTGGAACGAAAGCTTTTCCTTTCAGAAATTTGCGGTCGATGAGGGATGGTTTCTTGCTATCATAGCTGGCTGATGAGTCCTGATCTTCGGTAGCTGGGTTTGCTGCGTTTGTGGCTGGCTTCTTGTTCACATTATTGACAGAATCCATGATGTAGCATAGACTGAGGTTGAGGAACGCGAGAAGGAAAGTCGTTCAGCTAGCGTTAAGAATTAGGTCATTTGGCCATCCCTATCCAGTCCGAAACAAAATAGGGTTGTGGTTGAATGAAAACCAAAAGTGGAGACCAGAAGATGCGAAAATATCTTGAGTCTCGATGTGGGTGGGCTTGGCCGTTCATATTTAGTGGCGCAGTAGTGCACTTGGCCTAAATTTAAGCTTGACTGGACATCCAAGCTATGTCCGCTTTTATCAAATTTTGGGGGGGATATTTCCTGCTCTAAGAAGATGTATTATGAAAGGAAGAGAGTAGAATTGAATAATTCTGAAGAACCTCCTACGTGATCGGATCTAAGACAGCAAAATTGTCACTTTCGACCGCCCTAGCGAACCACCTCCCCGCAGTTTCAGGGAGCTTCCTCCGCACCCCTCCACATCGCGTGAAGGCCTCATAGCCTACTGTAGCAGGTGCTGCAATGTTGGAACGCTGTATTCCAGCGCGATTGCGCAACTCGCCCAAAGACCTAGACTCAGCATGTACAGCGTGTCGCCAAGCTGCAAATCTCCAGCGGGAATGGACCAAAGCAGGACACAGTCAATCCAGCCCCGCGGTCTTTTACAAATACAGAACTACCAAAGATTCCATTCAGTGATAAACAGCCAACATGGACAGATCTTGGGAGAACCATTGGAAGAGGTATCTCGGCATTATGGCCAATAATGACAGAGCAGCTGGAAGCCGCTCAAGTCAATACCCCCGATGAGAGAGCGTCCGGCATTCACCAAGGAACATCGTCGAGAGTACGTAAGATATGTTGAGATTCTATCAATTCCAACAGATTGCATTTTTTCCTAATATTATCAAAATAGAATGGCCAGGAGTTCGATTACGGCTGCCCGGAAGTCAGTCCTCTGAACATCCATGCAATACGAGTGAGGAAAGTCCTGGAGACTTTGAGACCATTCTTCAACGAGAAGTATACCCGCAATTGGAGCTGCCACATTTATCGTTGCAGTAAATGCGGGCCCACACTGTTTGCGCCCGATGATTAACTATAACTAGACGTGATGAATGCCCAAGCGGTCGATGCCGGATCCGGAGTTGTCATGATCATTTTCCATACCAGTGCTATCGAGCGATGCTATAACGACAATATGCTGGCCCACGTGGCAGCACACGAGATCTGGCATCTCGTTGCTCGTCATATAGAACAGACGAATGAAGCAGCTCCTGAGGGCCGTGAAGCTTTGAAACTTGCCCAAGAGTTTGAAGCAGACGAAGGAGGCATGATGCTGATGCATCCGCTGGTTATGACCCTCAAGGCTGCAACAAATTCGAGAGATTGGCGCGTGAGAAGAGCAAATATGCGGAAAGGGCCGGGCGCGTAAAGGTCTTGAAGCCAGGAGAAAGAACTCATCCTCCGGTAAGTTTCACGTTTTGTTGAAACCTGGAGTAGGTTAATTGTTGAAACCCTACAGGGCCCAAGGGCCTTATAAGTACAGGCTCCATATCCTCTGTAAATAGTCAGTTCAAACCGAGTCGTTGCTTGCACCCCTATAGCCACACCCTGAACCTCAACACTAATGGCGCTCAAAGCCAAAAGAGAGACTTGCAAGTATAAAGGCACATAGTGAGGAGGCGAATAAATTGAGGAAGGACTATGAACCTTTGAGAAGACAGCTGCGTTTGAAGGCAGAGCAGGCTGCCAGGAGAAGGGCTGACGAAAGCGCAAAGACCAAGCAACAAATTCCAAAAGTCAACCCTCCTGCGAGTGCGTACAATGGAAGGAGATTCGCTCCATGGACTAAGACTTCCTCGCCATTATCAGTAAGGAGAAGAAGAAACTGGAGTAGAGGCCTGTTACAGTGTGTGTTTTAGAAGAACAAACGTTTCTGGCATAGCGGTAGGATAGAGTTCTAAAATTATAATAGTGGGATAAGTGTGCATTAGTCGAGCTTCAGAGACTTGCAGCATGTAAATCGGGATAAATCTGTATTCCTGCTTACAGTATACACAGCCGCCTAAGATATTCATTTGACGTAGAATGTCTATCAAAAAGTGCACAGCGAGTAAAGCCGCAAACTTTTCCCCACTACTGGAACTCATTTGGTCACATGATAAGCCGTAGATATATCACATCTCGACTTTCTAATCCAGGGATTGTGGAACAGCGTGATGGACGCGTTCGACCGCCCTATACCGCATACCAGCAAGAATTTTCACGACACTCCGCAATGCCTCATTTATCTTGAGGCCGATCGTGCTCATCATGTTGGTACGATCTACTCATATACGATGGCGAAGAGAGCGATTCATACCACGTGCTGTCGTGAGCTTGGTGCTCACACAGCACATGTCCAGCAGCCAGTTACCATCTACAGGCAAGGGAATCTACCTTCCACAGCAGAACGAATCAATAAGTTACTTTACAGCGAAAGGACGCCGACGCCGGACAGTGCGGCCAAGCTGAAGACGATGTACAAGTACATTCCATGGAATGAGAAGATAAAACTGTACGTACTAGACTTACGCTCTCGGCTGCCTGAGTCTTGGGCTTCGATTCAGCAGAGGCTGACAGTCTGGTTATCTAGCGCCCAGAAAACCTTTGCAAAAGGTTGCCGCAGGCTTCCAGATGACAATGTCCATGTAAGACACGTTGCGGGAATTTACATAGTCTCAAGCCATTCTTCAAAGGCTATGATACGTTTCTTTTCGATTTCCGCGTTTATGAATCTAGTAAGCATGATCTGCGTCTGAGTTGGAGAATTACTGGTCTTACATATACTTACACTAATGCGACGTTCAGGCAATCCGGCGAAGCGCTAGGGAGTTCGCCGTGATGCTCCAAACTGGCATCATCGAAATATGCGGTAGAAATGAAAGCTTGTTGGCTTTTATTGCAGCACACGAGTTGACGCTTATTGTTTGCAGCCATTCCCAGGAACGTGCAGAGTCCGGCTTTCCTTAACTATCTCGTAAATGGAAAGCACTGAGGCTGAGACTGGAGGATGGATCCGATTATTTGGCAATGACGGTGATTGCACTAACTGGGTATAATCCAAAAGGCGCAATCGAGTTTGCAAAAATGACGGCACGGTGGACTGGATCCAATGTATGGCGTTGAAGCTTGCAGGCTATTGTGCAACATATACCGTCCGGGAAGCACACTTTCCAGTCCTTGGAACCAGGCTTCGGCTTATACGTCAAAGTCGGACCAGAGAATCGAGAAAATGGAGGATTATCTTGAAGAAGCGCTTCAGAGACGAAATCAGCGTGCACCTCTAAAAGCCCAATGAGGAAGTCGGTGCTAGGAAAGCAAAAGAGAGACCCAACCAGGCCGCAGAGAGCCGAGACAGTCAAGAAAAGAACTTTGGAGGAGAAGCAAGACCGGAGCAAGAGGTAGCTAGGAAGGAAAAAAGAGTGGAGTCGTAGGCTGTTCGCCGTGAGCTAGTGATCTCACATCTAGAACTGGGGTAGGAACAAAAGTGTGCAATTTAAACAACCAAATGGGCGGTTCAAAATACTTAGTTATTGCTAGATTGTGTTCACAACGTGAGGCATGATTGTTATCATTCCAATCTCTAGACTGAGACCTCCATAGCTATGAAATATCCACAGGCTTGAGATATCTATAGACTTGAGATATCCACAGACTTGAGACATCCATTGACTTGACAACGAACTTTCGTCTTTGCGGTCATCTTACTGCCACAGAGACAGACTCTCCAGCAATAAAAGAGTAAAGTTTGAAGACAGTAGATAAATGTGCAACGCATTCCAAATAGAGGTCGCTCTTGATGGCAACGTGAAGTCTGTCGTGGCTTACCTCGGGAATGTTGGTCAATAACATCAGTCAGCAGATTACTACACGAATAAAAGGGGGAGAAGGAAGAAGATATAAAGCATGTCCTTTCGCTGGTATTATCCAGATCAAGTTCAACGGTAAAGTCTCAGAACGAGCATGCCGAAGCAATGTCTCGAACACCCGTCATGCTACATACCTTTTCTTACCATATCCAACTCGAGCGCGCAACCATTCCTCAACCTCCATCGCATCCTTTCAACGCATCCCACTAGTCATAGCTCACACAGTCGTTCTCCTGCTTGTTGGCGTCGTCTCGCTACTCTAAGCAACTGCTGTCTGACTATTTTTCTCAGCCGTGGAGGACTCGACGGGGTCCTCACTCACTTGAATGCTGTCATCCGCATCCTTCAAATTGTCGAACCAGTCATTCTTAGACTTTCGCGACCATTCTTCGAGGGCAATGACGGTGACACCAGCCATGATGACAATTGCATAATTGAACAACTTCGGGTCCGCATCAATTAGGCTATCACCATACTGTGGTGCACAGAGTACAGCAAAGGCAAATCCGTTCCAGATGAAGGTTACGATGGCAAATACGGCCCCAAAACGACCCAGGTCCCAAAAGCTAGGCTTGAAAGAGTTGCGCGTTACGAAAGCGCGCCCGAATCCGACAAGGGAATAGGCTGCAATGGAACCAGCAGCAGAGGTGGATGTGAGGGAGTAAAAGGCGACCTGGGAAGGAAGTTGGGTGCATAGGAGAAGTGCTGAAATTGTCGCTATAAAGATAACCGCGTTATGTGGCTGCTTGTCGCGGGAGACTCGGCACAGCATCTCACTGTATGGAAAGACGGAGTCTCGTGCAATAGCAAAGACAAGACGTGACACAGCAACCATAGAAATTGATGTGTTAAGAATTGCTCCAATCATAGCTACGACTGTGGCGATAACATGGGCGTGAGGTCCTAAAGCGAGTGCGTAGAGGTTGATGAATGGCTGCGGTGCTGTTGTGTCGTAAAATATTTCAATTGGAGGCAAACAAAACAAGAAGACGAGGATGATGGGAAAGCCGCAAACGGCGGATGCGACCGTGGCCCAAAAGACGCCTTTTGCAGCAGCCTTTTTTGCGGAAACCGTCTCTTCAGCCACATGACCCGATGCGTCTTCGCCAACGAGGCAAGAAGCAACGAGATACCAGGACAAAACCCAATTCAAGCTCGATGTAGTTTCTCCTCCATTGTATGTTGATGTGAAGACAAACGAGGCAGATTGGAAGCCATAAGTTTGGTGTACGCGGATTGGAAGCCAGATGAAATTGAGCAGTATGTCGATAATGATGACAATGACTCCCGCCCGGAAGACCCAGGCGTACGACTTGGGAGGGAGGAAGTTCATCGATGTTGCCAGCGCTAAGAACAGTAAGGAAAACGCCCAGGCTACGGCTCTCGCTTTGACATTTGTCGGGTCATAGGGAAAGGTAGTGTCGGGGTTAAATACAACAACCTCAGAGATGAGATAGTTCGCCACACCAAATGAATCGGCTGCCAGGAACGCGGTCCATGCAACCAGGGTCCATGCAGCGACGAGGAAAGAGACGAAGCGGCCAATTTTATTGCCACCCCAGGATCGAAATGCCCAGTAATATATGGACCCGGCAGCTGGGTAGGCGGAGCATGCTTCCGCAAGGGTTGCGGCAGTAATGATTGAAAGTATACTGCCTGAGACCCAGGAGCTCCATCTAGCGGGAGTCAGCTTTCCCCTGGAAAAACGTTGGACTTGAGTATCGTACATAGCAGCTGGTCCTCCAGCACTGAGAGCAATATAGAATAGAACACGAATACCACCAATGCAATATAAAGCGGAGAAGGAGCATGCGAAATTGTCGAAAGTACCCCAGCCACGTGCAAGGACCGACTTGTATCCCAACTTCTCCAAATCCAGGTTGTCTTGCTCAGAAATGGTTCCCCTTTCTTGAACAGCACAGGTTTCATCCATTTTGATTCCAATTGATGGTAATTGATGGCGATCGAAGTGTAAAAAAAAGGGCTGTGATGTAAGATGGTTGGTTGGAAGTGATGGAAGAGATTGCGCGACAAATGCAAAATTAAACTGTAGTGAAATAAGTCGCTCCGGTGACGGAGGGCGCTTCGATTGTCGTGGGCGTGGGATGGTGTATTGCCTCGGTGCCTGGCTCCTCTAGTGGCAAATGCCGTCTACCCTGAATAATCATCACATGACTATATTGCCGGCTTGATTTCCAAAGTTGTTTACAAGTCTAAACTATTTTGCAGCTGAAACTGGAGACTGCCAATCGTTCTCGGGCTATTTGCACAAAGTTTTACTCAGCTTGTCTGGGTGGTAGGGGTCAATTCAAATCAGTTGAGATTGTAGGAAGTTAAGTCGTTAGATATGCCAAGAACAAATAATTCAACTTCACAAAATGATAGGTTTCTCCACCAGACCCAGCGCTCTCATTTATGTAATCTCTGTTGCTGAAGAACGCAGAAAAATCGGAATAGGCCTAACTTGAATAGGGTCATCCACCTCTGTGTATTCCTAATGCGAAGCACGCTCCCGGCTTTCCAAACCAACCAATCTTCGAAAAGCATCAATTAAAACCATATCCCATTCCAAAAGAAGTCGATCTCTGGCCAGCACTTCGATGGCCTTAAGAGTTCCTTGAGGCTCGAGGACGAAGGATACTCCACATTGTAGTCCGGAAACATCCCAGCTCCAGAGCCACTTCGATAGTGACTGAGAGTTTTCTGAACGTTCAATCAACTCCCGCCGTCGAGGTAATCGCGGTGGAACTTCGCTTTTGATGCAGATAGAAGTATGCAGAGCCGAGGCACTTTGGTTGTCACCGCATCGATGTCGACCGAATCTTGCTCCCAAGCGTTCTTCAACAACTGCCGCCACCGCGAAAGATACCTCTGAGTCACGGAGAAACTTTATCCAGTTGTGCTCTGAGGGCTTGAGTATGAGCCGCTTTGGCAAGTTCGAGCTTTGGGAAACCCAGAGCGCGGAAAACTCTTTGCGGTTATGGTCATATCCCGTACTGGAAAGAGCTTGCAGACACATCAGCAAAGCATTTCCTAGTTCTTCTTGCCAAGAAACATTATCTCTCCAGACCATGTATAATGCATCAGGATCTCCAGTGCCAACCGCCTCCAAAAATGCGCTCCTCCGGTTTTCATCGCTCCAGGAAAATCGAGTGAGGAATCGTTGGATACTGGGAGTATTGAGCAGCTCGAATATGAATACTCTCTCCGCATTCATGGTGCACAATGAGATTGCAACGCCCCAGAGATTTGTGAGATCTCGAAGGTCCCTGAGATTAGGTTGCATCTCCCATAGGTACATAAACACCTGCTTGAAGGGCACACCGCTGATCCGCTTTATCGTGATGTTGCCGCCGAGTGAAAATCCATGACTTCCTCCTACCAGTGAGATGCTTTAGAGTCTACATAGTCGTAGGATTTACTTGTGCCTAGTTGCTGAAGTCGATTTGAGTCCTCGCAATCTCTCCTCGATTGCATTAAGGCCGCATTAGCAAGAACCCCATGTCATGGGCTGATGGCGAAGACGTGCTCCAATCATGAGTCTTGAGTGTGATTTGAAAGAGATCCTGGGATTGGCGTCGGAAGAAGCTTGGGGATTGGATTGTGAATCCGACACACTCTCATCATTATTCATCAATTCCCAGGGGCCCTGCTTCGACTCGAAATGACAAAGTAGTCCGTTTTCCCTAAGATTGGATGCAAAGTGGGATCGTGTGGCCACGGTACCAACCGGCCATCACCAATTTCGTAATGTTGTATCTGATCGCTTGAGCTACCCCTCGCACGCCGCTGGGTTTTGCAGACTTTCCACACCGGACCCCATACGTCGGCGAGCTCTTCGATGCCGATCGATAAATAAAGTGGGCCGTCGACAAGACAACCACTCTCACTGAAAACACAGTCTTTTTGACGATCGAGAAATTCATCCAAGCAACTCGTTGAGCATCTTTGAAGTACAAGGGGGCTTGTAACTGCTTCTGTCATGCATCCAGGAATTGCGAACCAATCCTCTGGCTCTTATTCCGGATTAACGTGGAAGTCTTCTACCTGTGCACTGACATACACCAGCGTGGCAAGGTCGAGCAGGCATACCAATGTATATTAGCAACTAGGACCTGTTAACTCAGAGCTTATCCGAAAACCAAAATCGTGTAAGAACAAGCGGCAGCGTGTGGTGAGACTTGAAGATTCGTCCTCCTTCACAGTATGCACAAGGCTCCACGGTTTCCACCGGGATCCTATGCCCTCCAGCTCGCGTTCAAGATTAGAGCAAGACCAATCGAAGTCTCTTAACAGATCCCTAACTTTGCTCACCCTGATGGGAGTTGACTCGGCCACATTCCTTCTCTCTGGATCTAGAACAAGAATGTTAATCTGCTCCGTGATAAAACTCGCGTCAATCATTCGGCGCAGGTTGTCCACAATTATTTTGAGAGCATCTCTTAGTTGTATCATCTGAAAAGTTAAGGATGAACCGGGTAAGGTTGGCCGCGGGACAAAATCTCGAATAGGAGGTAGACTGTCGAGAAATTGAGACTGTCATGCAGGCAAAGTACTGAGGCGTTCTAATGAGGTGTAGTGCGCTTCAGTCGACAATGCTGGATTATGACTTGATTGGGTTCATATGCATTGAGCATCCTTCCATGTTGCTGAAGAAGTTTCAGAACCGAGTTGTCGAAAACTTCGGATTTGAAATGTCCCAGCTTTCGATAATATCCCCGAGCAAACCTACTTCGGCTTTTGAGATAATCACTGCTTCTGAAACCATGCACCATCTTCTTCCCAGTTCCCGAAAGAGCCCTATTTCGATTCTTCCCAAAGCTCATGATAGGCTTTTCCATTGAGCTTTCATCTGTGGACGGAACGTCATCTTCCTCGAGCTTCTCGCCGGCTGGACGGCTTGATTCTAGGCCATGCTGCTCTTCGAGGTTCGCCGATGGAGAATTTTTGATTCGTTGAGGGTTGCTTGGACTGTCAACTTGAAGAATTTCTTTACCTTTCTAAGAACTAATCGCTCTCCCGTCAAAAGGCTGTGTGTTTTTGATAGTGGAACCAGATTTTTGAAGCAGCCGCATGAGAATTCGAAGGGCATCTTCGAGTGAGCCGTTGTGTTTGCCGTACGTAACGCCTTCCTCTATCATTCTGTTCCAGAAGCCATGGATTTCAATGAGCTGTCTCATTCTTATTTCTCCATCTTTCTGATCGACACGATCCCACATGGTAGTCAACGAAATCACATTCTGCACACTTCGATTCTCAAATAATTTTCTGCACTCTCTCTGATAGCTAAGAGGAGAACTGTGTACTCGAGGTCTGATGATGGGTGGATGTATAGGATTCCAGACAGTCGAGAACGCTCGGATGTACCGCCGAGGTACAAGTCAATGTCATTGAAGACTTCGGTGTCTGTGAGGTCCATGTCATCGAATCCAGGTGTATCAATCAACTGAATCTCACGACCGTTGTGCGCAAAGGTTACAATACTAATGTGCTTCGTGCCTTTCAATCTCCCATGTTAGCTCTAAGTGGCAGATTTCAATCTGGGTATTATTACACTTATGAAGATCCTGTCTAACTTCCATATTAGTCCCAGCCAGTTTATCTACGAATGAAGTTTTCCCAGAACCTGTCATTTCCAAAACCGCTATAACGACGTCTTCGTGCTGGCTTTGTGCGCAGTTCTGAAGCCAAAGGCTGCTGCGAATCTTCTTGTTGTGTCTCTCGGACTGTGGACGCAGTTATATACTATCAGAATTGTTCTCAAGCCTGCAAGAAGGCAGTCTTGATGGGGCTGTGGCCATACCGTAGATGAGTTTTCAGATCCTCCAGCCTTCTTCCCAGACTTGCCTTCGTTCCCAAAGCTTGCTGCTCTGGAGATCTTCCAGGTGGATGACATGGTTCCAGACACAATACTTGGATAGAAGTTCACGGGACTTGAGTGCAACAATACAATGATGGCTTGTTACGCATGGAAACGATGCGTTTTCGAAGGAGGGGTAGGCAACGACTCTTAAACCCAATTAAATGGCATGCGGAGAAACAACCTATCCTAGATTCCTGGCCGTTGCTAAGCGATGCCTTTCAGCAGCGGTTGCTTCAGCCACTCTACTGCTAGACGTATGCAAAAACCTCCCCAAAACAATAGCACAGCTCATCGAGTAGATAGTCACGTGATTGTGGAATGGTTGTGATGCGAAGGGAAAGATGTCTGCATTTCTATGTAAGGACTGATTGAGTATATATAATGATAATCCTAGTTAGTGAGACCCAAGAAAACAAGTGCTAGCTAGCCGAAAGGTGTAGTGCTTGCGGGGCACTAAAATAAGGGGTAAGAATACCGTTTCGGTACTGAAATATCTGACAAAGAAGATGTGTTGTGTCAGATTGCTGTTAACGGAACCAGAAACTCAGAGTATATAACCAAAAAAGACCCAGAAACAAATTCTCTTCTAGCAAGTGTTATATTTAGCATTTCGCTTCATGAATAAATGGCTTCATCGATATTGGAAACACAAACAAAGCAAAACATAAGGATCGTAGCTATCGAGTTCACCTTCTTCCCGAAACTCCCTCTCAAACTTCGCCGCAAGATCTGGCATGAAGCTGTCTCTCTCTTCCCTCAAACGATCGTTGACAGGCCCTATTGAGATTTTCTGAAACTAGTCTAGAACCCATGAATAGGATTCTCTGGAACCCTGTCATTGTGCTCCCCACTGAATGAGAGATGTTTCAGCAGCTGTGCGAACAATTGAACCACCTACAAGTTCTTGGAATGGAAAGAGGGACCGTCTGACTTCCCGGGTTCACGTTCATCGGGCCGGAAGTCATCTTTTCCAATAGTTTTGTCGTCGTACCTATTCCTGTTAATTTCATGAAAGAACGAGCTAATCGATTTACGTACTGTAATGGCCTACAAGACGTCTTTGCAGCTTTATGTAAAAACGGTCCCCCTTCTTCCACATGTTCGAGCGCCGCAAGACAACCAAGCACGAAGGTTGGCGACGATCTAGTATTCCTTTGTACTTCCTTCCAAATCCCTCATACTCATCTTACAACTTCACAGTAGCGAGATAGCTAAGGTGCTTATTGGATACCTGGGGCGAGTATATTAGAGCTAGTGGAAGGATTAACATAGTCTCTATATCGAATTTTTCAACTCTAAGAGACACAGAGCACCACTGACTTATTCTTTGTTATTTTACAAATTTGAAGTGTTAATCACTTTCTGAATTTCAAATGCCCTAGGTTTATTTTCAGCAGGCAACATACAAGTCCCAGGTTAGCGCAGCCTAAAAGCAAACGCGCTGCTCCCTTGCGATAAAAATCCCGTGGACTCGAACTTCGATGGCTAGAATGATCTTGATGAGGACGATAAAGAGAAGTTATTGCGGACCAAGATATCTTGGAGCAATTGCAAGCTAATGTAGAGAGCGATCCCCTGTGTGCTAAGGACTTGAAGCTAGAATCTGGACATGTAGTGGTTCACTTTGTTAATTTGTTTGGTCAGGTGTACGATTCACTCGCGGACAATTACTTAGAAGAAATTACGGAAAGGATTGCAGAATTTTGACATCTTCGTAGAGCAGCAAAGCTGTTTCATCTAGGTATAGGCAGGGAAGTTCCAGCTCACTCTGGATCGTACGGGGTGTCAGCAGTCAGCCATGAAATCGCTCGCTGAACATGCCTGTCGGGGGACATCAACCGCGCGGCACTGCCACGTATCAATATCATTTCTGACGGTGCGGTAGAAGTTGCATTTATTAATATCTGACCATATAAAAAATACATAAAAAAGGGAGAGAATCATTCGGTCGAGAATGGGGTTCTTCTACAATGTAAACCCTTTTCAAAAGTTGCCCCTGATCTAACCCTTTAGTAATTGCCATTCGACATCGGGATCCTTAGGAGCCTGTCTGGGCTGCTCGGGATAACCGTCAAAGTTTGACAAAAACAACATGGTGAGGCTCTAAGCCAACATCGAGCCTCATTAGTTAATTGGGTACTGCTCAGGGGCCACTCAGGGATTGCTCAAGGTTGCTCAGATTGCTCAGGTGAGCCGAGGGTGAACCGAGGGTGATTAGTGCCTGAGTTGAAGCGGCTAGGTTTACTAACCGATCTTGGAACGAAGATGGTGAGATTAGAGTTTAATTAGCAGAATAAAAGTAGACCGTGATTGGCTGTCAAAGCAACTGAATCTTTTCCACCCTGGACTGATACCAACTCAAGTCATCATCAGAATCATCTGCAATGACTGGGCGTGAGCGTCGCATTATCTGACCTACACAAACGAGGGAAATGGAGAACTTACCTATTTCTGAGTTACCACTACTTAGATGTTGAGAGAGTGAATCTGCCCTGCCCGGTAAATATTCTTGAGCAGAGGCATAGGGTGAATCTTCCCCGTCCTCTGATATGCTCGCCGGAGGTTGCTCTCTGCGATCAACCTGAATAGACGAGCTCGTACCCGAGACCGAATCATACTGCGCGGCCTTTTTCACGTATCGGCCATCAATTTGTCTCCTTAACTCTGACCTGATACTTGAGTTCATCTTACTCGTAATAGCTTCTCTTATCTTGCTCGCAGTCGAGACTGGCACTCTATTCTCAACGATATCCGGGATCCGCCAAGCTAGATATAGTTTGTTATGGCAAGCTGGGAGAATGAAATTTCCAGGGTGCGCCAGTATATACTGGAAGCAATTGAAGCATGCGGGCTTACTACATCCGATGTAAGGGTCATCCCCAACGAAGTCAAATCGGTGCCAATAGAAGAAGTCGGCGAGGAGAAGCTCGGCATGGATCCGTGTTTTAAAAAGGCATTCTTGCTGGAGACGGCCTAGTAGAGCACCGTTGGACGTTCGTTCCAGGGTTTCGAGCGCTTCTTGGTAGTGGGTGATTTCGTCATCTTTTGTGAAGATTCGACCAGCCATGCCATCTAGCGTGATGGAGTGGGAGGATTGGAAGTAGCACCTAGCAGGAGGCGATGCGCGAGCTTGGATTTCGAACTCGTCTAGAATTGCTGGGAAGCGTAAGGCGGCCGAGACTATAGTTTTTGTGGCCTTCAAGTGCTCGCCTAACGTGCCTAGAAGATGGCGGATGTCGTCAAAAAATTTACTATAGGCATTCCCACTCGCCGTGAGCTGCGCTAAAGTCTCGAAAGCTGAGTGCTTTAGCCTTCGCGCTTCGAAGCATTCCCGTACTAGGTCAACCCTCGATTTGGAGAGCTTTGGTAGTCCACTTAGTAAGTTTTTGAGAATTTTCAACTCTTCTGATGACGGTTTGACATCTGGACTGATAAGTTGCTATAATGTGACTCTCTGGGAGAGCTTACCAGCAGAATCTTCCAGGTCGTCTAGTCTCTTCATGCACAGAGGTAAATCCCTTTTAAGAGCAGTCCAGTAATAGCCCAATCTCTCCTCATTGAATGGAACAACCAGAGCCAACAGCTGCGATTCAGTAGCTTCTCTTGAAGCACTATCCACATTCTTCAGCAACTGCAGTATTTGCTGCAAGAATTCTATAACTTTAGGCTTGATGGTCTCATTTGCAGCGATCCAGAATGTGACTCCTTGGTAACTCTTCTGCAATGCCAAGGCGGTGACTGTAGAGCCCCCTTTCTTAAAGTCACATATATAGGCAAGCTTATCCACAAATGATCTTCGTAACTCAGTTTCATCTTGATCGAGTTCGCCATGGTAGTTTTGTCGCTTCTTGTGCTCTCCTCGAACTTTTTCTAGTACGTAGAGTAGCAGCTGGGATTCGTGGAATTGTCTTTCAACGGTGGGCGAGATAGGGACTGGTGTCGCTGCTGCTAGGCGGAAGATCTCGTCAGTTAGGTAGCTGAGCGTCGCCACGATACTTGGAGCCAAATCATTTGGCTTTTTTGGGGTGCGGTTGAGCAGCATTGGGCTGCTGGGACCAGCCGAGATACTTGATTCTGACGACATGGTAAGCGTCGTAACTGCTGGTGAGGATCCGGCTGTCGCTCCATTATTTGACGTTGATGCTATCGAGCTGGAATTGGTTGGCTTCGATGTTTGAGGCGTCTCAATGCCTTTGCCTTTACCTTTCTGGATGGAGGACGGAGTTGCTATCGAGTTGGAACTGGTTGGCTTCGAAGTTTGAGGTGTCTTAATGCCTTTGCCTTTCTGGATAGAGGATGGAGTTGCTATCGCATTATGTACTAGATTATGAGGGGCTTTGATTTTCTTGGGTGTCTCAGGAGTCGCTGGGGCTTGCTGTGCTTTGGTATTTTCTGCCTCCGAGTCAGTCTGGGGATCTTGTCCTATGCTGTGCCCTCTGCCATTGATTGATACCACTCTTTGACACCTATCGAATTTGGGGAGGTTTCTGACCTTTCTTCCCCTTCTTCCCTTTCTTCGCTTTGGGTTTTGAGGAGGAAGATTGATCTTGAGAGGCTTTTGAAGTCGAAGGCTGATTTTCAGGTTGAGCAGGAGCTGCTGTGGGTGTCTGCTGGCCCTTTTTTGCCATGTCGCTGGTGTAAATCGTAAGCGTACAATCGTGCTTCTCGTTGAGAGTATTAGAATACCTGGCTAGCCTTGCGAGCGACCTAATAATCGTCGCGAGGAAGAGTAATTCTATACAGTAAACTCGGATCAAAAAGTGACCATGTATTGTTGAACAGTCAGGGCCCACATCGCTAGATTTTATGTTGTGAATACTTGGCGGTTCTTTATATGTATCCGTCCGCACTTTTGACTGCAGTAGTTGTATTTGTACTCGTGCGGATCTAAGAGCAAACTTATAGTTATCTTTACCCCGCTTTTGTCGCTCCGCTAGCCTCAACGTGGCTACTGTCTAGCACGTGCATGCTCTCAGCACCTTCCACGCAAATTCGAATAAATTATCTGTTCTGTCTCAAGGAAATCAATTGGGACCTGAGTCTCAGAATCCGAAGATCCAAGGATAAATGGGAAACCTCAAGGCGGAGCTTATTGAAGCTTCGAGCTCAGGCCGCCACCGTGCATAACGTCGTCAAATTGCCCCGCTTGTTCACTAGGGGGTAAGCTCGTAGCGAGGATTTCAAGCCGGGACTTGACCTTCGTGATTAGATGAACGCGTGCTCTGAGCTACAAGTCCATACTTTCAAGAATTCACGCTTCGATGTCACGACATCGGTGCCGGGAAGCTGCAAGAATGTTGTACATTTAACATAAGAAACTACGTATGCGTTGTTGCCAGAGTGAAAATGAAGCCCAGTCATGAACCCCATAACCATAAGCTCCGCGCTGTTGAAGAGAATAAAAAGCCATGCAATCGTAATCGGAATCAATCAAAACAAATGCGGTCATCGTACACTTCTCCCAGGTCATGCTGCCATCTGCCTTCAAGCGGCTTGAGAAGTGCCGGCCTCGCTCGGAGCATATGTCTGTGTCACAGGTCCAGTCGTAACGCTCGTACCGCTGCTGATTCGGCTGCCTTCTGAAGTAGGCTCAATATGCTCTCCTGCCACGCGGTCGTGGTGGACACTCTCGTCACCAACAGTACTACCAGCGACAGTTGGCTGGTGTTGAGATGCCGAGCTTGGCATCAGGTTCATGTCAAGCTGTGCATTGGATGGGACGTCCTCCAACTCTGGCTGCCAATCCTTGAGATCATCTTCGGCATCGTTAAGAATCTGGCGAGCTTGGTTGACGTGCTCATATGTAGGACGGACATCACCTGGGACGACAGGGGTATCATCGAGGAGGTTGAGGAGTCGGCGACCGTGACGGGCAAGGATGATTTGCTTCTCGGCACGCTCGATGGTTGCAGCGAACTCAGCGGCGTATGCTTCCTTCATCTTTTGGCGAGTCTATGGTCGTCAGTGACATTCTGCCAGAAAGCGGAGAGATAAACATACAATGTTTGTCAACTGAGCCTCAGCAACCAAGTTCTCTGCCTCAGCTCGGACCAAATCCTGCTCCAATGTAACCAACTTTGCACTCTCCGGCTCCTTTGCCTTCAATTTGGCAATCTCGTCCGCAATTTTCGCCTTGTGATCCCGACTCGGCTGGACGCTCTTCTCGGTATTTCGAATCGCTTTCAAGATTGCTCTGCTATCATCCAAGTTGTGTGCATACAAATCCTCTTGCTCGCCAAGCTCCGCGAGCAGGACACCAATTTTGTCTGAGATGTCGCTGACAGCTTCATCGTTGGTGGCCTCACCCCAATCGGACAGCTGACCTGCGATCGAGAGACGCTCCTTGCCTGCAGCTTCGTAGGATTGGATGAGGTTGTTTTCGGACTTTATGAGCTTGTAGAGCTTCTTGCTCAGCTCGGGCTGCATGGTGCCGCGGAGGGAGTTGAGACTGAAGCCATGACGGGTTCCCGAAGAGGAGTTGGAGTTGTTCTTGTTTGAACGGATGGAGAGTGCACGATTCCTGCAAAGAACGAGAGATTAGCACGGCATTCATAGAACCCCGCCCCCCTCCCCCCGACAGACAGGAAAATTCCTCTGACAGATGCTTCATGGGACTATTCTTATCCGCAGACTTCCTGGAATTGCTTCGTCGCATGGTGAAGCTGTGAGGCATGCTGCCTCAGGGTTGTCGACTCACATTTTGGATATTGCTTCAAATTTCGACCAGGTTCGAATTCTGGCTTCCTATTGCACTCATCAGCTCCTTCCATTTCTGCGTTGCGTTGCCCGCGCTCTTGCGCAGCTTCAACCTCGTCATGGTGGGTTGTAAGCATTCGGAAAGGTAGGACGAACCTTAAAGAAGAGTGGGCTTGACGGATTAATGGTCCGTATTAATAGTAGGGACCAGGATTTCGAATTATCCTCGTTGTCCGTGCAAGTACAGGGTATTGTCTGGGAAAGTGTTTTGTTTGGAGTTGGAAAGTCCTTGGAGCTTTTGGACGGGAATGCGGGCAGAGCGAAGTGACGTCAGTCGTTTCGCTTCGAAAAATCAACAGCAAGCAGATCAGGGTCTTCGGTTCATCCCAACTTTGAGAATCGAGGGAATAAAGAATCTGAAGGAGAAATGATGGCTTGAAAAGATATCGAAAACGTTCGGAATCTATTTCGATCATCAAGACAGGCTTCTGGGCATTGAGAAAGTGTGCACGTGACCTTTCACTATCTTGGCCGGCTATCCCTTCCTGGAGAAAGTTTGATAGATGCAATATTGATACGCTGGAATTAAAACAAGATGCAAATCATAAGTCATCAGAACCAAGATGGTGCCCAACCATGCGCCGGTACCCAACACTCCTACACAGAACTCCATCAGCAGCGCTTCGAAGTCTCCAACTCCCAATCCCATACAGTGAGACCAAAATGAACGTCCATGCTTCGTCTATCACGGCGTTTCGGCGGCATCTAATCTACTGGTAAGATCGCGTGCTTCGTCGTTTCTCATAGACGACCGGGCCGCTGTGCCTGTAGCTGTTCTGGCTCATTCGTGGAGTCGCATGTCGAGATGCCGTGCGCGTGACCGAAGTGTATGAAGCCCGTCCCCTAACATGACCATGGTGACGGTGAGAGTGTCGAGATACTGGGCGAGGAGCAATGTAGACTTCCTCAACGTACCGGTGTCGGCGCTTGGGGGATGAAAAGAGACACATCTTGGCTTGTGTTTGGGATTGTTCTTGGATAGGAACTCGTGTGTTTGAACTTGAGGTAATATGCAGAAGAGAGGGTCGCAGAGTTTGAAGATGACTTATACACGAACTCGAAGAGGTCGAGGGAAAGGACAAGTAGCAGGAATAGATCGTGAGTCAAAACAAAAGAACTCTACATGGGAGCACAGGACATATTTATGTCGACTCACTCGGTCTGACACCTCCCACCTCGCCCAGCTCCCCTAGTCTCAAGCAAAAATAACATAAACCGGTCGTGCCCCTCCTTTGCCAGCCAAGATCTCGTAAACCAAGACCACCCCGCCCGGACAAATCGCTGGCATTCCCACCCCACCAGCTTCTTCCTGGGGCAACAGCCCTGCATCTCACAGCTTAGATGTCAGGCCACCAAACCTCTCCTAGCATACAGATTCTAGTGACACATATTGGGGCTGAGTAGAGCCTCAACTTCCCTCACCGACTTCACGGCCCCAAGCGCATATTACTCGCTCATAGCGCCAACTCCAACACGGTGAGAAATGCTCAGTACAAATTTTTGGTGCCTAGAAATGGCGCTGGCCGGTGAGAAATACGTCCCAGCTGACACGAACTTGGACTCCAAACCTTGAGTCTGCGCCTCCTTGTGGCGAATCAGCAACACGGAGAGGACACTTGTCCGTATGCACGTATACTCGGGGCTGTACACGAATGTGTCTTGAATTCTCGGCGATCGTGCCGGGGCAGCTCATGCATGGAAGGATTATAAGGTTCTTTCGCCCTGCTTTGGTCTGTGGAAAATGCGAGGAGAAGATTGAGAGAGCAGGCTTTGAGATTTCGTGCGTTGAGCCGACGTCAGGCTGCAGATTTGGGGTTGACATCCCTGTAATATGCCGATGGTATCCTTATTGGAGAATCGACAACACCAAAGCCTCACAAGAGTTGGAAATAGTGTTCTTTTGCCGCCTCGTGTTATGCATCTGTTCCTATAGTTGCGTGCAATCTCATGTTGACCTTCTGGAGTGGGCGGCATCAGACCGGTATTTGTCCTATTGGTGTGGGGCAAATACTTGACGAAGTGCCGAATGCGAGACTCGTAAATAATTCCCGGGGTCGTACTCAGATCTTCTAATTACATTGAATCTAGAGCTAGAGTCTTTTCTCAGGTTTAATTCTACTCCTCGGTCTGAGAGCATGATACTTGCTTCATTGCGTACATGCTCCTTCTGCTTTTCCAGCCGGTTTGCTTCCCCTGAATTAAGCGGATGAAAACGAGATGCGAGTACTCAGTCTCTTGTTGTCGGTGATTATATTGCCGCTTTCCATCAGATCAATTTAAACTCCTCTTTCACTGCACCAGAGAAGATCTTTTGGTTCCAGACACCGACCTCCATTTGCCATCTCTCATGGAACGCAACGCCAATTCCCCTAAATACCGAGTCGTTCGAGGCATCGCCCACTCTCTCTAAGCCTAAACAAAGGAGCACCCTCTTTGATGTTGAGCAGCCAAACTTCAACAGCTCCAGTAGACATTGTCAAAGACTCTAGCTTGGATATTCCCCCATCAACCACAATATCGAGGCATGCCCCGAGGCCGATGAGCTGATAGAATGCTCATGAAATGACCCTAAGGGCAGGAATGCAAATGAAATGAAATCAAAACTATATTGATATTGTTTCCCCAAGGACCATGCCTCAGAGATCTGTGGGATTTGAGATCCTCGGTTTAAGATTGCCTGCATTCCAAGGCGGAGGAATCTCTAGAGCCGCCTTCCGTGTTTTGTCTAAGTCTTCCTCGAGTGGCAAAAGTATCTCAATTGTTTTCAAATTTCCGCGCCGGCGAAGCAATCCTCCAGTAACAGACGTGAATGAGTCTCCTCCAAGTACGTTGATTTCGCTTCCAGAAGTTCGATATCATATCGTCCTTGGCCATTTTGGTAGGAGTTCAAATACCTGATAATCTTATCTCATTCGTCCCTTTGTTAGCGGTCCTGTCGCCTCACTTTTCTCTCCCTCCTTATCCGCTTCGTCTTCTCATCCATATCCGCCTCACAAACTGCTCGCCTGCTCCTTAGTATACTTATAAACCCTCACTATATGCCTTCTGAAAATTTTCTATCCTAGAAATCCCTTTCTAATTACTTCTCATCGAAGATATGCATACTAGAACCGGACAAAAGTACCGCTCGGTAGTGTTATAGCGGTCATTAATGTGACAGTCGAGTTGTCGTTTTGTCGTATGCCGAGCAGTACATGAGGTATATGGACATTGGAAAGGTTTGGAGTGATTTTTTGAAATGGTGACTATTGGCGTATAAGTATAATACGAATGAGGAGGCAGAAGCATGATGTAAGATGGGAGCGACAAACTTATATGGTGTAATTGAATGGAAAGATTTGTTGTATGAAGGCTATGTGCACTGAATACCGCCTGCGGATACAGCCTCTGATGACGCCGAAGGAGAACTCTTAGAACTCTTCTCTAGCGGATTAGTGTCGCGTCCAGAAAGAGCCAATGGATTAATATCGGTGGTGTTGTGTGACACTGCAGCTGAAGTCTGATATGTAGTAGCTTCAGCGGTTGTAGGAATGACTTGTCCCAGCTGTGCTAGCCATAGGTGGGAGGTAACTAAGATCGTTTGGAAATGAGGGATTGTTGACAGATGAGAAGCTTGGATCAATCTTCGAACTATAGTGCTAAGCCGTAATGGACTTGTGTTCAATGAGACATGATGGCTCCGTGTCCTGATGATATTCCAGCTGAAATTGTGTAGACGAGACTTGCTTATTTGTATAATCGTCACCCAGGTCCTAGCCAGTGAGAGGAGTGGTATCTGAGGACGGTGCAGCGGCAGCCAGGTGTTCGAGGTTGTTGATGTCGTGGTCTGGCCAAAGGTTGGATGTGCCACAATATTCGCTCGCGACCCCGCTCACTGAATAAAGAGAATTAAAATATAGATTAGTAAAATCAAAATCAAAATCAAAACTAGAAACTCCAATATTAGCATCCGCTGGATTTACCTCTGCAGCATTATCATTTACTCTCGCGAGAGTATTAATGTCCTGCCACGTAACATCCGTCAGATGATTAGGCACGAAGGAAATTGGTGCTGCGCGTGCGCAGAGTCCGCCGTCCGCGAGGCGGACTTCTACGAATGGCCGTGAGGCATCTCAGCCGAAAGTACCAAGGCTCCACGGCCTTAGCATGTGAAAGGTCAAGCGGCCTTCACTAGTGGGGTTGGAATGCGACTGCTCATCGAGAGGAGGGATGTGGCAGAGGAGGTAGAGGTGGTTATGAAGTAAGGAATAAAGTGCTCACTATGGACAGAAAGCCGGCTTTAAATGCAGCATACGACTGGTGTGAGGCCTCCTAAATCCGAAAGTGAGGCTGTCTAAGTTATATCTAGATTTTGTTAAGGGTCTCTATGAGTATATAAAGCGAGGAGGGTGAGGCCTTCTGTAGAACATATACTAATGGCGGGGTATAGATTCTGCCCAGCTTTATGGTCTGAACACGCCTTAATAAAAATGAAAATCAGGCCTCCCAGCTTTATATGAGAATATGTCTAGGCCTAGCCTTCGTCTTCGCGACGGTTAGACACGATCAAGTGAGTGGCGGGTTCGAGCTTTCAAATTTGGTTGGGAAACCTCGCTAGAAGGCCGATGGGAATAAATCGAGAAAGGGCAGTCTGCCCTGTGATAATCCCGGGATTAAAGTGGGGGTGGGCTTGTGCATATACACTGAAAGGAGATGGACTTATCACTCCTTTAGGAAACTTCAGCCTTAGTAGCCCGTTTCCTAATCTTCCTCTCCCTACGAATTCTCGTCTCCTCATCTATACTATATGATCTTGATCCTCCCCATTCCATGCTAGAGACATCATAAAGGCCTGTGAGGCAGTCGAGCATGGCATCAAGGAGATCCATTACGAGTAAGGTAGTACAGGCTAAGCTGCCGACGTCCTGATATGCTATGCTTAGTGGGGCGTGAAGCTAGGGTTGGCACAAAATTAGCGGAATGCTCTGCACTAACCTTTTGTAGGTATTCTGTGTGCTGAGTAATCACGACTAGGGTATATTGGGCACACATAGAGCCTGTGCCCAAGACGATCATCAATCAACACAACACTGTAGTCTTTACCAACTGCACCCACTTCACTATATTCTGGCGCCTCATATACCTAAATCCTGACAACCTTAAGCGGGAAATCAAGTAAACGAGCACCAGCGTCGAGTCATCCTTCGATCCTCTTTGTCACGTCCATTTATCTAAATCATCCCGCAGCCTTCGGCGAGGCTACCTGGCATGCGACTTTGTGTTGTCATATTCAAATATGGCTGAAGTTATCATCCCATACGAAGTCAAAAGATTGATTTACGAATACCTCGATCTCGAGAACATCAAAACCCTGCGTTAAGTGTCTTCATCATGAGCGGCGGTTGGGTCTGAAATGCTTTTGTTACCGACGTTCTGTGTCAGGTCATATTCAGTCGACACCCCCCAACTTATCAGTATTGGGAGCAGCCCAGGACTTTCACACCAAGCCGCCAAAATCGTAAAGACCATAGCATTCAGGAGCATTGATTGGGATCCCAGATATCTGCGAAGAATAGTCTGCAACGGACACGAGCATCGCAGCGATTTCGAGGCATCGGAGTTTATGCCCACAAAACAAGAACAAGACGCCCTCGACGAGCTCGATGCTGTTATTGAACGGAGACAGCTAGATGAGTCTCAAGCGGACGACATGGCTGATCTGGTCCTTGCCCTACGGCAGATACCACAGGCGGATACAATTTACGTCGATTGTCCAAATTTATTTAAGCATATGATCCTTAGGAAAGTTTGGGACGAACATAAGCTGGAAGCGTATAGGTCTACACACCTACGGAATAATTCGAGCCAGCTTGCAAACCTTCTTCTTGCTGCGAGAAATGCTGGATTGAGAATGCGGCATCTATACCACAGTCAACTTAGTTCTTCGTTCTTTACAGCACACAAAGATCCACTACCAAACAATATATACTCCTTTCTCGGTGGACTCCAGTCTTTGGGTTTTGTTATTTATGGCGTCCCGGTAGGATCTTTTGCATACAAGCCACTTATTAGGGAACTGCAAACAGTTCTATCGTCGCTCTCGAGCTTGGAAAGTTTATTTATCAAATACGAAACTGCGACATACCTGCCGCTCGACTTGTTGCAGCTACCTCTAACTTCTCGCTTATATGACCTCTCGCTCACAGGGATATTTTTGGAGCCTGCTAAACTTTTCTCATTCTTGGAACAGCAAGGATGTGCCGTGCGACGTTTAAGCATTAGTTCTTCATGGCTGCACGGAACTGATACTTGGAGAGTTTTCTTGGAAGATTTAAGAGACAGGTTTGGACCTCAGCTTAGGAAGTTTCAGCTCTCCGGGGTGAATCAAGATGACCATAGTGGTGACCGGTGGCGACTCTGGCCTATTTACAAACACGACTGGACAGACGAGACAAGAGCGGATCATACTGAACCGACTAGAAAGATCGAGGAATTTGTAGTGCGGAATGGTCCTTGGCCTATGGAAGACGATGTTCCTGGTATTCTCATCCCTGTTGCCTACCGGATGATCGCCATCTCTTGAACGATTAGTCTGAGAGGTCACTTGCCCTTGACACTCGCTGCACAGAGGGAGCCAGAATGGGATCCCCATAAAAATAGATGCCCTAGAGCAGTTCTAGGGGCTAGAAACGGTCCCATAGCGGTCCTTTATTTGATATCTAAGAACCATCCTCTTACAGATCATTTCAAAGCTATATAACCGGTTAAAGCCTGTGCAATAATAAGCGTACCCCCCTCCCATATAATAGCCCTACCTCGACTAGGTAACCTGGATCGCGCTAAATAGAGGGCGAAATGCCGCGAAAAGTTATTAGAGTATATTAGTAAGATCTATACTCTTATCTTTTATATTTTACCTAATGCTAATAAGATACAATAGAGAGCAAGTTAGGAATCTCAGTTAACCTGTCACGGCTCTAAAATCAGGGCTCTATAAAGAGTGCAGTAAAATCAGGGCTATTAACGATTCTAAACTAAGGAAAGAAGAAAGGAAAGTTTAAGGGCAAAGCCTTAGAATAAATACGTACTAATGTTTACTTAGGCCGCTTTCTTTACGCGGTCTAGAATATTCCCCCATTCTGCGTCGGCAATATAAGCGAGGCGGCAATAGTAAGCCAAGAGCTAACTGTGATATAACCTATCGAAAGTTTGTCTTATTATATATATAAAGGATCCTTATTCTTAGTAACCTCTTGTAACACGAGCCCTAATAAGGCTATATGCAAGGCTATAAGGGAATCGGGCAGGAATCAGCCCACTTGGGCAAGAATCGGCTCATTTTCGGATACGACGAAAGACTAAAGTTCAGCTTCACTAAAGGAGGGTATATAGTGTTCGGTATTGCCGAAACTATGTAGAAAATATGGGCTATATAGTAGTAGCCCTTGCCGCATCTAAACGGCAAGCTTGAGTCTTACGATTAATGCATACTGATTGCTTTATATGCAGTATACACTACAATACTCACTTCAGCTACTTATTCAGGCTTATTGCAATCCTTCCTGTTGCCCTCTAGCACTCCTGCTATTACTCCCTGTTAACCATTGCTCACCTGCTTCTCCTTTCGCCTCACCTTAACTCACCTTCGCCTCCACTCTTACTCACCTTAACTCACCCAATATTGCCTATAAAGCAGCCCTGCTCACCTTCCGAACAGAAACAAATTTTCTTTATATCAAGATTGGCGTGTGATAATTAGCTGTTACCATCGACAATAGCCCATGACCAAGACGGAGTCCGATATAGCAACTAACAACTGCACGGCAGCTGATTCCCAGCTCGATTGGTATATGAGCCTATAATAGATGATCGAAAAGGCCATCCTCCCACAAACCTGCTAATTAGCGCCCGCCAGCATTGTTTTTACGTTCAGAAAATCTCTTTGCCAGCCCGGAGATAGCAGGGAGTTGATCGCCAGGATTTTTCAGCGAGCGCGCTGAGTAGTCAGTGACTATGCACTGTCAAACCCTCTAAAGCCGCGTTTGTGGCTTGAATCCTCCACAAATGCGTACTTCGTAGTCAGTCGCATTATCACTTTCTGTTGCATTGCCGCACTGGCATTCCCATCCCAATCGAACTTTCTGAAGATCAAAACTCGAGGCGACAGAATCCGTTCTTGTAGCGTCCACCCTCGATGATACAGTGTGTTGAGATTCAGGGTGTGGCTATAGGGGTGCAAGCAACGACTCAATTTGAACTGACTATTTACAGAGGATATGGAACCTGTACTTATAGGGCCTGTGACTCACTCACTGTAGCCTACTATCACCTATAGGCACCCACCGTAGCCTATAGGGCCTAAGGCCCTATAAGGTCCAACACAGTGATCCCATCGTCGACTTACGGAAAGCATTCTTGGCCGAGAAGTTGACCTTTCAATGGACGTTTTGGCTTGCTTTGAGAAACAAGATCCACTTCAATATCGTAGATTCCAGTGATATCCCTGTTGAATATACCTCCATGATCAGAGGCTTTAGCTGCCGTGAGATATGCTCCACCGTATACATCACTCGTCTTGGATGCCTCACGTAACCAGTCCTCTTTTGCAATCGCATCATTCCCTTGTAGGATGCACGAGGCGTCAATCCACAGGTAGCGGACGTTTAGTCGTCGGGTAATCGCAATAGCATCTTTAAAGGTCTGCGGAAGCTAGAACATTGGTATTCCAAGCTTTCGCTCTGCGAGGTTTGCACTTGTGGTTATACTGAACTGTGTTCCAGAACTTGGGGAGCCCCAGCAGTAACTCAACGCAATGTGCCGATTATTGACAGGAAACGTCGATTTCGTCTGCACTGAGCTTGTGATGAGAAGATACGGACTCGTAGATCCATCTGAAGGGCCCACGTCAATCACTCTTGTTGGGAGGTTCCCAGCGGTAGCTACTGCCAAAGGTGAGCGGCATTACGATACCATACACTTATTAAGCCATGATTAAATCAACGTAAACACTTCATCAGAGTCCGCCTTTGGGTTGACTTTCTGATACTTGAAGATTTCGTGGTAGGGAGAGACTTTTATCAATTAAATCGGTGTCCCAAGATGTGGAACAGCTGCTGGAACATTATAGGGCCTTAGGCCCTGTAGGGACCACTGTAGCCTGCCAGGCTACAGTGGATGCCTATAGGCTGTAGTAGTTTACAGCGAATGAGTCACAGTCACTATGAGTACGGGCTCCATATCCACTGTAAAGAGTCAGTTCAAATTGAGTCGCTGCTTGCACCTATAGCCACACCCAGAACCTCAACAACAGCACCTGACTTACATCTGTCCATGCTTATGCTGGATACAGTCTGGAAACTGCACTGTTTATTACCCCGTCTAGAGAGGTGGCTAGTGTCCAACAAAGCTGGTACGTAGCCGCTTCAAGCTTATAGCCATGCAGACGTTCGTTTTTCTCTTCGTCTCTCGCGTTCTGAGAGGTGGACTGTGGACCACAAACTGATCAGGAACATGAAGAAGATGGTGAACAATAATGTGCATATTTCTAGTAACTGTTCAGTAGAGCGGATATGATACTTGTGAAAACCAGAAATTATCAAAACTGGTGGAATCGATACTCTTTTTAGTTTTGGTTCCGGGAGGATGAGAAAAATTGCGGTGTGAATTATGGGTTTTCTGGTAGATGGAAAGAAGAGCCATCATGGGGCTGCAGAAACACAGCCTTACTGGGCTTGCAGCTAATGAAGCCTCAATAGGGCGGCAGACAGGAGCCAACCTTACCTTTTTCTTACACCTATAAAATGCAATTGGAATGAATCTTGCGCATGATGGCAGCTCCAGAGCAATTGGACATTGCCCGAGTGGAGGTGACTATGGTTTAAACACTATTCGCAGCGCAGATTTCTGCCGCCCAACCTGTACATTCCATGCACCTGTTCCTAAGCCTCCGCAATATCGCCCTGCACATATACGCTGCTCTATCTCGCATCCACCAGAAATTCCCTGAAGCCAACTCTAGTATCGTCGCGAAGTAATAGAGTGTAACCACAAGTGCAGTTTCATCATTCGCTTCAAGAAGGGGCCCAAAGCCCGGTGGCCCAATCAACGGCCACGTGAAAAGGCAGCGCATGACATCTGGGATGAGGCCAGATTCTCTAAGGGTAGACCGATCGAGTTTGAGTGTCGAAACCAGGGGAATAATGCCTCGTGCTGCGTTCATACACTCTCCGATCGAGTGTTCTCCAGTGTGGGCCCGAGTCGGACATTGGCATATGTGGGTGAAGAATGCATTCAGCTCCACTTGTAGAGTAGTAGCTTCGAGGTATCTTAAGATTCTATGAATGGGTCTGTCCACCATGACAACTGTGAGGTGAGGGTCACCGTGTAACATGGGCTGAGCAAGATGTCTCATACCGGAGTAGAGCCCTAGAAGTCTTCCGAATCCCCAACTCGACCAGTCGTTGGCATCTTGATCTGTGGTGTCTACGCTTGCCCAGGCATACTGTAGTATAAGAAATGAGCATGACCCAAGAATATAGGACTCCTCTGTGGTCATCTTTATTGGCTCTGAGAGTTTCCTTGAGAAGTTCGGAATCACGTGGGAGAAGTGTTCCAGTTCTTGACTGCAGTGTGATTTTTCCTGAGGTTGAAGAAAGCGAAGATGGGAAGCTGCAACTAGAAGTATAGCATGCAAAAGTAGTTCGCTCTGATACATCGTTAGCCGGAGAGAGAGTTGTACAGAGAACGAGAAGTATTCAAACGGCTGTGGTACCTTTAATGCGCGCGGCATCACACTGTACTTCCATACATCGGGGCCTAAAAGTAAGGTGTCGCAAGTAATTGTCTCGAAATGGTGAAATAGGCGCATATGGATCATATTTATGGTGGTACTCCCATCTGAGTTTCCAGGAGCCACAAACGGCTCTTTGTTCAAAATGCTTCCTCCATTCCGTCTGCGAGGATGATTTGACGTCGGAATGTATGGAACAATAATCGGTGAGCCGCTTTCTTCAGAACATCCAACCACATCTGCTTGCGAGCCCTTGGCGAATGCACACTCCAATTTGAGCCGCTTACAGTTCCGGCAAAATGGTCTGTGTTCGTCACACTAGACTCCACACGGTCAGCAGTATTCGTAGGGTGTGCAACTGCCGAGAATTGCCAGGCTTCAATCAAAAAGAATAAAAAGTGTTCATCTTGATTGTGGGTGCCTGACTTTGACTTTCCTCTCTTTACAAGTTCTGCACCCCGATCGCGACTTCCCATGTGGTCGTCGCTGGCGTTGGTGGTCGTCCGGGGCTCCCTCCAATCCCTCGCCTGGTGACAAGGCAGGATTAACGAAATGGAACCTGATGTTCGACGTCATTTCGATGACTGTTTGGTATATTGGCGTAATGATGGTTCATAAATTGTCTATATTACAGCTGAGGCTCGCGGGTTGGATTTCGACCGAAGATGACTTCGCCAAAAGAGCCTATCACAGCGCGAGTATCTCTCAGGGTCACTCCACTCAGCTTCAAACCAACAATTGTAGCAGCCCTATTTTGCAACACTTTTGATTGCAGTCTTGTGTTAATTGCCACATTAACGGCGACTGGGGTTGATTATAAGCCGAAGGAGCTCGTTCGACTCTTGCGTTGAGTAAATTATCATCAGATGAATTACGATTCCTCAATATCGTACCTGGACTCCTTGGCTATGACTCTTCATCAGAGCCTATACCATCAATCTGCTACAACCAGACTGAGTAAGAGATCGGTGACTACGCTCATACTCGTATCGTCTAGTGGTCCGATCTCAGTCTTAATCTTAGGAGCTCCACTACCAAGTATGTTAAACACATCCTTCATGGAAGAGTCCATCGCTTTCAGCTTTCCGAGAACGAGCCAGGCATATTCCTGAGCATACTCAATGAAGCCTGTTTCCTGCCAAGCTTCTTTCTCGGATCTCTCGACTAAGATCTCACCTCTCCCTGCCCATGCTGACTGCCACCTGCTCAAAGCGCTTCGTATTGGTGACAAGTCTGTTGGTAAGCATGAGAATAAGGTTCGTTGCAGGAAGACAATCGTGTGGAGACCTGGAAAACAGTGGATTAGGATAAGATTATCGTGTGCTCTTACTTTGGAAAACTTACCTGCAACCAAAGTAAAGAGGTTCAGAACACTCAGGTTCATAAACCTGTATGAGTTATTCTCGTAATCATGACCCATCAGAAGACTGATAGCCTCAGCTAAGAGCATTGGCGACGACTCAGAGTGTATCAGATGGGTTGAGAGATATATCCGCCATTGTTTGTGACAGCTTGAAGCATCCTCTGCCTGAAAACATGCTTCCGGCACTGTCAGCTCAACATTCATCTCATGAAGAACCATCCGAGGAGGTGCGTTATTAAAAATCACAAATGCAGTATCGAGTAAAAAGACATATGTGAAAGTCCTAGTTGGATATTAGTGATTTTCAATATAAGTGGTTGGCAGACGTATACCTGATAGCTTCCTCACGGTTGATAAACTCTTTCCAGTCAAAATCTTCAAAGTTCCCATGGTCACGAGGGAAATGGTTTCCCGCCGCTATGCCAACTTCTCTCACAGCCTGCAAAGGCATTGTTAGCTTATCACATTTATTCTTAGGATGTTGGTCACACACAGATACCATTGCGGCAAAGTGACAATGCCTCACTCTTCGTTTCATAGTGTCACTGCCTTCCCAGTTCAACAAGATGCAAGTAATGTATGCAGCCTGCAAAATCTTCAATGGTGGGACGTCAACGGTAGATATGTCTCTCTCGACAGGCTCCGCAGACATCAAAGGACATGAGAAGACCATTTCTTCTACAAACTCCAGCCATCTCCTCGCAATTGTCACTTCGTGGATTATTGGTGACATGCAAGCACCTATGATAATCATAGGAACGAGGAGGATTGAAGGAGCTCGTAATATGTCAAACAACGGTTTGTGAATGATGGGGCAATGTGGATTCCACTCATCCCAGTATAGCTTGATGAACTTCCGCAGGTTTGTTGGACAGAAGAACTCCAGACAAGCCTCATCTGCACGTTCCATGTCTTCGGCGCATTCCAGAACATTTTGTGATGACCGAATTCTTGAGACACGGAAGCTATCCCAGATAGCTTTCGTCTGGGAGAAAAGAGGATCATCAAGGTATCTCACTAAATAAGAAAGACTTCGTCGCGTATTCGCTTGACCTGAAGAGGACAGATCCGAGCGAGTCGAGGACATATCGGAAGCTTCAGAAGCAACGCCAACCTCCGAAAAAGATTCGATAGGTCCGTAGTTAATATCGGGAGAGCCTCCTGATTCTTCGGAGACCTCCAAATGTGTACTCTGCCGTAATATATTACGTTTATAGTCGAAAACTGCTCGCACACCAGATGACCTTGTGAGGTTCAACAGGAAATCGAACATGGGAAAACTTAGACACTCCTCCGGAAACAATGATTGAAAATGCATTTGGCCGAGACTGGAGATCGGTTGGGTAGTTCCATTTCGAATTTGATCGCCATCCTCCAACGTCTCGGCCGCTAGCTTGGGCGAAAGGGTAAGGTTCCAGTCCCATTCGAGCAACTCAGTACTTAGAAGAGGATCTAAAGAGAACGGTATCGTTAGACTTTCGTTGTCTCCTGGCTCGTTGCTCAACGTATCTCTCCTTTCCAGAGTGCCAGGACGGGGGAGTGCCGGCTGGGCTCGTAAGAGTTCGGATGATGTCTGACGATGATTTGTACAACTTTGATGTCTTGCTGTACACACTGAACACGGCGACTTCTGATCGCAAGCTTTCTTCGATTGTGCGCACTGGTCACAGGCTGTGGCCTTCTTGCCGAGAAAGAGTCGTTCAGGCATATCCAGACCTGAGCCTATCCGCAGCCGACAGCTTCTGAGGTGTTTTCTGAGAACATCCCTATATTTGCCAAGTGTTAGAAGCACTGCATACAGTGCCGATATTGATGACTGAAAAGCATGCAGCTTACCGGCGCTTGAAGGCAGAATCGCAAAAGATGCATTTGAATGGTCTGTTTGACGAGTCTGTACTCCAGTTCAGATCGCTGCCATATGCTGAATAGGTGCCTAATCTATACGTACGGATTGATAAATGTCTTCGAAGATGCTCTTGTCGCGTGAAGGTAGACGTGCAAAGTGAACAGAAGAACAGGTTGTTGCCCTTGGGCATCACGAAAGTCGGCCTTGTCAGATTTGAGAGTTTCTTCGTTAGAGCAGCTTTTTGGCTTGAAAGAAATGATATGAACAACTCCTGTCCTGACGGCAAGGTTGTGGAGGGACTGGATGAGGAAGTAACACCAAGGGTTAGCAATACGATGAATGAAGTTGAGGTCTCAGATTTGGGAGCAGAGGCATCTGGGACCGGCGCCAAATATGCGACGGTATCCGCATTGCGGGGGTTGAATCCGGCACTGGACACTGGGTAGGGCCTTAGTTTGGGGTATGTGGGGTAAGGACATGCACTCGATAGTAGAGTTATGCAGCCAAGCACAAGCCCAAGCCCAAGCCTAGTAGGTGATTAATGTTTAAAGTATTCCTTACTTATCGTTGGAGCGTGGAGGCAAGCATAAAACAACCCAGCTTTTAATCGATGGCGATACAGTATCATTAAGTAAAACAGGAATCACTTCAATGTTAGATGAGGAAGAACGAATCAGAATGATAGTAGACCCTCTTCTCGACTCTCAGTATCACTGCGACTTTTATTTCAAATGCCGACCTTGAACAATCTCATGGGCACTTCCAATTTTTTTTTTTGAATCTACGGAAATAACCCCCATACCGAAGCCGAATGAAAATCTTGCATACGACACTTCGCATCGAGCCCTAACGTTCGTTGACGAATCAACACTTACGGCGGCATAACCCCCCGCCTGCCAAGCTACAGGTGGCCAATTCCCGGCATTGCGGAGTGGGAGATATTGAACCACTTGTGAGAGTCGCGTTAATCAACATAGCGCTTTCAACAATATGCCTTCAAACAGTCCTTGCTCAACGAGTCTTGGTAGTAGTAAATGAAATATGCGGAAGCAGCCGCTTCCGAATCCGGATGTGTGGGAGACATATTCGTGGGCTCTAGCTTCCAGCGTGACATTGACGTCATGCTGCAAAGCAAACCACTGTGTTTTGATGGTCCATATTTTCCCCTGATCCGCCAATCTGAAGTTGAAGTGGCGGAGGAACTGGGCAACGAACTTATGCACTTCCACTAAGGTAAGGTTTTGACCGATGCATACCCGACTTCCCATTCCAAACTGCTTGACGTCAGCATCTAGGGAAACTGGAAGTGCCAAATAACTTAATCACTTAATCACTTACAGTGGTCAATTGCCTGGTCATCTCCACGGCCTCCTCCTCTTTCTCATTCGAAAACTTCCATCGCGAGGGTCGGAACTCGTCACTGTCGGAGCCGAAAATATCTCTGCATCTGTTCATCGACCGTGGGCTTATGCTGGCACAGGTTGACTGCGGAATGTGATATGAGCCAATCTGAACGCCGCCCTCTGGTCCATAGCGGGCTAATTGGTATTGAATGGAAGGGTGCAGGCGCATGCTCTCTTTAATGAATGCGTACAGGAACAGCAAGGCAAATGCTTCCTTGTAAGTGATATCTGCCTTGGCGTCTTCCTATCCCAGCTCCTTATAAGCTTTATCATTCTCGTCCTGAAGACGAGGCACCATGTCTGAATGTAGGATAAGGTCGCCAAGGACCGCCAGAATAGCAACCGAAGTAGTGTCTGCTCCGGCTCCAAGAATATTGACACCTTCGATCATTGCATCTCCTACGTCGGCGCAAGCCTGTCCCTGAACGCCTTTCATCTCAATAGAGTGCTGCAGCATGTCTCGTCGTCGATCTCCAAGTCCATTCTGCATGCGGTCAATCACCCTCTTCTCCAACCACTTGAGGAAGTTCTAGAATGCATTCATTTTCGCACTGCCGAAGTTTTGCACCAGAATTTTCGATACCGGATTGTTGAGCCAGAACATTTGGAACGGAACATTTCCCATGTTGGCCATGACGTAGAAGCTAGGATAATGAGCCATATAAATAATACATTACAACACTTATTGCTTACCCAGTATGAATTGAAGAGATGATATCATCGACGTCCTCTCCTCTTTCTATAAATCCAATCTCTCCACCCAAAGATAAAGATCCCACAACGTCGAAAGTAAAGTATGGGACCCACTTAGCAAGATCAACTGACTGGCCATTTGTCGAAAATTCACGAAGCCTGTTCCAGGTCTTGTCCGCCACACTTTTGATACACGGCTCCATACTCAAGATCGAAGACATGGAATATGCAGCCGAGACTCTGCTTCGTAGTGCCCGGTGCAACACAATGTCCTGGCTAGCAAAAAAGCTAGAAAGTTTCAGCAGTGGCCATCAAGTGGGAGTTGCTATAAATAGAAAGAAAAAGGACCAGTCGGGTTGAATTGAGCCTCTTGCATACACTTACCTCTGTTGCATATTCGGTATGAACCAAACCTTGTACCAGGGAGTCTATTCAATAATATGAGAAAGGTTTGATGTAATAGCCGGATCTCAACGTACCTTTGGCGGATGTCCCATGACTATAATAAATGGGAAGAGCCTTAGCATCAACGAAGCTCACCTCATTCGGTGCAATGCGAACCACGGGTCCACAAGTCTTATGAAGATCAAGAATATCATCATGCCAAGTACCATGGAAATATCGAATGTTTCTCCAAAGTTGGCTGAAGCGAGCCCAGAACGGCCCGGGGATTTTGCGGAGAGGATGGAAAGCTAGATAGTAGAGAGTTTGGGCCAGCTAAAGAGAAAGACAGACTAACATTGCAAGAAAAGCGTTGCTTTGTGTCGCGAGGAAGGATTTAGTAAAGGGCCCTGCAGGATCCGGTCTGAGTTCAATCGGGTCAGAAAGAGGCATATCTACGAGTATGACACAAGGATAGCCGAGGAGTGTGATCAAATGACTTTTATTGCATTAGAGGGAAGGAGAAACGAATTTTCGTGCGAGGATTTGTGTTTATCATTTACTTAGGTAGCGAGTCTATCTGCAATGGTGCATTAAAACAACAGTTGACACTCCCCCGCCTTCTCAGAGCCACGGACATTAGAGCGGGGCCTCCACGCTTAGATACTCCGTAGGACTCATGGAGTGTGGGATGGGATTTGCTAGAAGTAGCATGGGTAGATGCCGTGGTTCATATGATGGTACCTTACTATTGTTCTTGAATATGGGGTGCTGTGGAGAGAAGCCGGCCTTGGCAGCATTACGATAACACATGCGTACTCTACAGTTTAGAATTTAGCATAAGCTTGACCTCCAGGTCGTTGCGACGCGGCTCTTCTGCGGGCCCTGGAAGTAATAACTTGAAGAGGGGACAGCTCGACAAACCTCGCTTGTAGATGGTGGGGGGTGGAGGTGGGTCGATGCCGTTGTCCTTCCCCGTGTCATGCAAATATCCTACCAACCCCGCAATGGAGGTCCTCCGCTGGATAGCAGCGGTTTGAAGCCACCAAAACCTTCCAAGAATTGGAGAATTGAGCAAGAAATTCTTTCCTCTACATATAACTGAGAATATGTCTGATTTTCGACTCCCCAAAGACATGAACGGAATCTCCTTCTGCTTTTACATTCATCCAAAGCTACCCTCTTGACGAGTACTGGCCATACGAGAGACAAAATGGGTTCCGAAATCGAAGTTCTTCCTCCAAGTGACCAACCAAAAGAGATAGTGGACAATTCCAACAGCAACATCACCCCCCTTCTGGTGGATAACGCCAAAGCATCCGCAACTTTGATCGCAAAAGACCCTCTCACTATCCCTCGAGGATTCTCCTCACAAAAGTTTCACGACTTCATTTCTGCCACTCGGAAGGTGGTTGGTGAAGAGAATGTCACCGTCATCACCTCTATTGATCAACTTTCCCATGAGCATTATACCGACCCATCAAAAGCGCACGACATGCACAACATAGTGGAGAAAACGTACTTTGTAGCATCAGCGGTTCTCTGCCCTCGAGAAGTACCAGATGTTCAAAACATCATGAAGCTATGCAATGAGTTCGGGATGCCTGTTTGGCCATTCTCCATTGGTCGGAAGTAAGTGATCAAATATAAGAATGCATCAACTTCTAAAGTTTCTTTTTCATAGTACCGGGTACGGTGGTGCTGCTCCTCGTGTTCCCGGCAGCATTGCTCTTGATCTCGGCAAGAACATGAACAAGATTCTCGAAGTCAGTGTGGAGGGTGCTTATGCCCTCATTGAGCCAGGTGTCACATTTTTTGATATGTACGAGCATCTCGCTCACAACAGTCTCTTGGATAAGCTTTGGGTGGATGTTCCTGATGTTGGAGGGGGTTCTATCATTGGCAATGCTATTGAAAGGGGTGTTGGGTATACCCCATACGGAGGTAATCCCCCCAGCTTTTAAACCAAATTTGGGCCATTTTGAATGACGTTGGTAGACCATTGGATGATGCATTGCGGCTTGGAAGTTGTATTGCCAAATGGCGAACTTGTCAGGACTGGCATGGGCGCACTGCCAGATCCATCGATTCCACATTCAGACAGTCTCAGACCAGATCAAATCCCTGGTAATCGAGCATGGCAACTTTTCAGTTACGGATTTGGCCCTTATAACGATGGTATTTTCTCTCAGAGTTCTCTAGGGATAGTGACCAAGATGGGTATCTGGGTATGTTGATTCGGTGGAATCATTGCCTGCGCCGACGCTGACCACACCAGCTCATGCCTAATCCCGGTGGATACCAGGCATACTTAATCACTCTACCTAAGGATGAAGATCTAGGGAAAGCACTTGAGATCATTCGACCACTGCGTCTGGTATATTTTTGACATTTCATCTCGTGGAGAATAGCTAATCAAATTTTAGCAAATGGTTCTACAAAACGTGCCGACACTTCGTCATATCTTACTTGACGCAGCGGTAAGCGGGAGTAAGAAGTCGTACACTGATAAAGACGACCCTTTGAACGACGAAGAGCTCGACGCCATTGCTAAGAGGATGAAGCTTGGCCGCTGGAACTTCTATGGTGCAGTGTACGGACCAGAGCCTGTGCGCAAAGTTCTTTGGAGCACAATCAAAGACGCCTTCTCAGCAATACCCGATGTCGGATTCATTCTTCCAGAAGAAACAACAGAGCACTCTGTACTGGCGACTCGCAATGGTACTCTGCAGGGCATCCCATCTCTTGACGAACTCGCGTGGGTCAACTGGGTCCCCAATGGCGCCCACCTCTTCTTTTCTCCTATCGCAAAAATCAGCGCCGAGGATGGAATGGCTCAGTATTCGATGACCAAAAAGCGTTGCGCGGAAGCTGGAATTGATTTTATTGGCACATTCACAATCGGTGGGCCAAAGTCGCCTTTACTAGTATGGAACGGACTAATAAATGGATAGGAATGCGTGAGATGCATCACATTGTATGCATCGTCTTCGACAGGTACAGCAAGGAGAAACGAGACAAGGCCCATTGGTTGATTCGAACCCTGATTCAAGATGCCGCGGAAAAGGGCTGGGGAGAGTATCGCACGCATCTGGCACTTATGGATCAGATCGCAGACACATATTGTTTCAATGACAATGCGCAGATGAAGCTTAACGAGGTGATTAAGAACGCTCTGGATCCAAAGGGGATCTTAGCTCCTGGGAAGAACGGAATCTGGCCGTCGAACTATGATAAAAAGGTTTGGAAGATCCCAGCGCCAGACTTTCCTTGATTTCATGATTCTTGAAAGGTAACTTCAGGGGGCAACATAACTCTTGCGTACCAGCTACTTTAATACAATTAAAATTTTGCCGTTGCTCTGCAGACTTTGATGCCCAGCACTAGATACGATAACAAAAAAAAGTGTAGTCATAGACCACTTTATACAGTGGAAGTAAGTGTAAAACTCAGTCAGCTTGTATTCTTTGAGTATCTCGGCCGACTACCTATTCATAGAAGCTCAGCACCTTTGCTAATGAACCACAGCCTAAGAATACTCTCAAGGATAAAAATTAGACGAGATGGCCAAAGATACGAAAGAAATTATTCGCCATTAAAATTTACCACAACAGAAATAGATTCATTTTAGAAACAAAATACTGTGATTCGAATAAGAGACAACGTAAGATCAAAGGGCAGACCCTTCAATTCAAATCATGCCCTTGAAATAGGAGCAATCCTTTATATTTTCTTTCGAAGCAAGGCAATGAACATCCCCAGTTCGGCAGGGCACTTACCCTGTCCCTGATACTTACACAGAGGATTGTTCGGATATCATTCGAGTTTCACCCGCTGCTAACTGCCCTCTCCCAAGCCCCGGCATCTGCAAATAGCCCTTCCTTATTCTGCAGGTAGAAAGCGGATTTCAATACGGGACATGCCCACAGAGTTCAATGGTAAGGAAAGGATTTATGCAAGCGAATAGGCTCGTCTTCACGAGTTCAGCGCATTTAAGTTGCTACCATACAACCATTGTATTGCAGGGTCTAGGAACCGGGTACGTCGTTTGCAAAGCTCCACTGCATTGCCGTATAAGTACCCGGGCTTTCAAGGTCGTGAAGTAAGTCCATCCCATTGTATGTATTTGCTCCATCCCAGTCCCAGCTGTCCGCGAGAGCCGACAATTCTTGAGGTACCGTATTGTAGTTGGGCGACTGGGCCACAGTTGTCTGTGTGCAAAGTTGAGGAGATGCAGACTCAATGAGGTGTCTGGGGTCGATGAACGATGCCGAGTCTGCTGGCGATTCTATTGCAGCAGGTGCATTCCGTTGCGGTCCTCGTCCGGCGGCATCATCTAATCGCTCTGTTGGTGGCGACGAGAGAGCCATATTGATATTTGACCGCCGAAGTGATATTTCAAGGAATGAAACGGCTTGATCCGCCGGACCGTGAATATCCCGTAGCTCCTGCAACACTTGCATGCAGTGGGTGATCCCCTGAATGGCCTCTTGGCGAGCCGCAATGTCTCTTGAAGAAATCGAAGCAAGGTGGAAGGGAATTGCGGAAAGCAGCACCGTCACGCCAGTACCTGGCAGATATCTGATGACATTGAGATTGTAGAGATCCAAGCTTATCTTGGTAATCTCTTCCGAAGCCTCACGAAGCATTCTTCGTGGTAGAGCTTGTGGGTGATGGTTTTCGGGGGAGACGAGTTGAGGTCGGCAGAGTGTAGAGATTGTCGAGAAATAGACCATGTGAAGAAGAGCTCGCTCAACAATCAAAGACGGCCCACATCTCTCCAGATCTGCCTCTGTAGGGGTGGAATACTGGCATGGAGCAGGTAGTGTTTTCAGCCATTCCTTTAACCCCTCTTCACAAGCTCTGACTTCGTCCGCAGCTTTCTCGGGCTTGGGGAACAAATTGACACGAGAGCCAGCAGTTACCATGCCATAAGTGGTTGCACCCTGATCCCGAACGAGTGACCTGTACTGTGTTGAAAGCACATGACCTATGCAGAGGGAGAGCCTGAGCCTGGCCATGAAGACCATGGCCAGTTCAATTTGCAAAGAGGTGTCGCTTAGAAGACGGCAGTCTGGGAAGCTGTTATCCTCGTCTTCAAATGTCTTGATCTCAAAGTCTTCAAGTGCCAGCATGGGAACGTCGTAGTCTGTATCTTTGATCTGAACTGGTTTCCGCATCCCAAGTGAAAGCAGTCGATCTCTCACCATACACGACCACCAGAGGCGTTTGCGCAGACTCTTTGGTGGTGGATCAGTATTCAATGGGTCACAGTTCCGATGAAGTTCAAGCTTATAGGCGATGGATATGGCCAGAGTAAGCCAATACCATTCATCTTTCTCGTCAACCGAACTCTCGTTCCGATAAGTCATGAGCAGGAGAGACTGAAGTATGGCCAACTGATCATTCTCACAATCGAAGTCATAGAGAACCTGTTCCCGAATTAGTAAAATGCCTGCCCATCTAGCCGAGGAGTTACGTACTCTGACTTTCTGATAAAATGCCGTTCGTGCTTCTCGCCGGGTACTGAACCCTGCGGTATGTAGATATGATATGTCGACAAAAGATGTTCCAACAAACAATATTGCCTGGAACAGGATCAAACTGATCTTTTTCTCATCTGGGTTTCTCTGGGTCACGGCGTCGAGGATTTCGTGGAGGTTGACCAAAGGTAGTCCAGGATGTATGTGTTCGACGTAGCTTTGGATGAGAGCATTTCGCAAGCTAAGATCTGGTACTGAGAGAGCGCCCTTTCGCCAAAGATAGTGGATGTCCTCTTCCGATTTTGACGATGGAAGAGGTTTGATGTAAGCTGGTAAGGGCACCGTTCCTGAAGCTTCCTCTTTCTGTTCTTCATCTTTGTCCACGAGCATGCTCGACCAAAATGAGGGCGCGGCAAGATCACCATGAAGAGAAACAGTATTAATTAGCTGCGGTGCCGAGTCTGGCGTGCACATCACACCCATGGGAGTTCCTTTGTTTTGGGGTCCTTGTTTGAAGGTCGACCCGAGGTGGCGGACATCCGCAAATCTTGCTGTCGCATCCAGTACAGTCTCCAGATGCTCATCACCGGACTCGGTGCTGGAGGAGTCAACTCCATCTGAGGCGAGAGTGTTTTTCTTCCTATTAATAGACGACCATCAGCTCTGCTTTCGCTTCCAACACGCCGGGGAACTGACTTGATGCGCCTATTCTCTGGGATGGTACAGGCGTTGCAATTTCTGCGGCAATTAGTGCAAGGTATGCCCCGGGTGACCAGATCGCATTTGATCTTCCTCGTACGACAGTTCTCGCAAGCCTGCCCCGCTCTTTTCTTCTTGTGTTCCTCTTTCATTTTACCGCGCTGGAGTGGATGATTGAGGAAGAAGACGCGACGTGGAAAGGTCTAGAGTGGGGTTGCCCCACCGCCACCACCATCCCTGGCAACAACGGGAAACACCCTCGGTACTGAATAGGGGCCCTACCTTCCCCTCGTGATTATGTTTGCTCAAGGTGTTAAAATAATTTAATATTTTTATTTTTTTTATTTTTTTTTTTTAGGCAATACGAGATGAGTAGATCATTTCAAGACATTC
>AYLM01002967.1:0-19134 GCA_001625345.1 Cairneyella variabilis
GGCTTTCCAGTCTGGGAAACTTTTCGTTTCAAGATGAGGGACTAAGACATTCTTCCCAGTCGGGCAACTCGGAAACCTAACGAAGTCGGGTTTTTTTCAATTCCATCACCAGAAGATTCAGAGAACCCTATGAGAATTCAGAAAATCTTACTTACATCTATCTGAGCGTTTATTACGGTTTTTACTTCAAATCAAAATCCACTCTCGCCTCCTGAAATTCACCAGGTAGATAGGTATCGTGGAGTCTCAGGTTGTGCCTACCCTGCCAAGCCAACATTCAAATCCCAAAAATATACAGGTTTTCATGATTGTTCTCTTGATACTCTTATGTCGGCCACCCCATGAAGTATAAATCTTCTCTTCAACTTGCTACAGTGCCAGCTCTTCAAATGAAACTCTCTTATAAGAAAATTCTCCAAAAGTACAAGTACAACTCGGTAGTAAACCAGTTCTCCAGAAGGATAGTATAGACAAAGTGGTCTAACTCGACAACGCTTTAACGACTCTCTATAAAGCATGGAGATGATATTTGCAATTTCACTCACTAATCCCTTTGCTCGACATGAATCGAAAGGCCGAATGAGAGAATGGCAATGGCACGCAAGACAATTTCAATTTAAGGCCTCAATTCAACAGTTCTGGGTATCGTTGCTTCGCTCACACTCTCACGCGTGACGTCGGGAGCTGGTTTGAAAATAAATTGTACTTGCATCTAGCTAAGCATTCATTAAAATTGTCACTTTGTTTCGAAATTCTCCCTCAAATCCTGAAATCCACCGGGTATCGCCTTCCTTCGCTCAAACAGACAAATGAGATATTTAGGCCTTGAAAGCCGTTGACTTCGTCTGCTCCACCAAACTCTCCCCATAAAAACTAGTATCAAACCCATTCTCCTCCAAATACGCGCGAAACCTCACATCCTCACTCTCCAAATCGCGCTCCTTATCCGGGATCAAGAACCACGCAATCAGGCCTCCGACCACCGCAAACGCGCTTCCAATCAAAAATACCCCTTGCTGTCCCTTAAAATCGCTACTAAAAGAATCTTCGATGGGCGTGAATACTTGAGTACCGATAGCTGCACCGGCCTTTCCAACGGCGGCTGCAAAACCCATGTAGTGTCCGCGGAGAGGAGTAGGGAAGGATTCTGCTGCGCAGAGGAAGGTGGCGACGCCGGGCCCCATTTCTCCGAGGGAGTTGAAGATGCCGTACATGACAACGAAGAGAGGGAAGACCGTTTGAATAGGCCCAAGAGCACCACCAAGGATGAACCCTACAAGGGCCCAGAGCATAAATCCCAGAGTCATAGTTTGCTTCCGTCCAATTCTATCCATCAAGAACCCACCGACAATACACCCAGGAAGGTAGAAACAATTTACAACGGTTCCGTAACCGATATTTTGCGTGAGTGTATTGTTGGGATTAAGTTGGGAGATGATGGTGGAGGAGAAGATGCCGAAGGGGTAGGTAACGAAGTCATAGCAGAACCAGGCGAGGGAGGTGCCAAGCATGGGTTTCCAGTAGAGGCGCAGGGCGTGCATGTATGGAACTTTGGACTTGATGGCGTGTTTGCGGTATTGAGTGCTATCGATCATGCGGATACGGAAGAAGAAGACTGAGAGGGGGAGCTATCGCCACATCAGTACCCACAAAAATCCCAAAAGAAGATGGGAGATGGAAAGAGGGAAATAGGTGATTCACTTACCACAATGCCAAGCCCAAAGCAAATCCTCCACACTCCCTCAGAAGTGCGGTTTCCATAACAGGCAAGAACAATGAGCGCCACCACACCCGCAACCACAAACCCCAAATCAATAGCAAAATCCGTCGAAATCGCAACCAACATTCCTCTCCTCCTCCTCACCCCCAAACTCTCATCACTCGCTTCCGCAGCATTCGTCCCGCAAACTGGATACTCGCCACCAGCTCCAAAGCCCGCGATTCCACGAGCTACAATCATCATCCAGAAGAGACCGAGTTGAGATTCGCCGTGAGCAGCGGTAGCGAGGATGATACCGAGAATAAGAAAGAAGGTTGCGAAGACGATACCGGTGCGGCGGCCCAGGCGGTCAATGATTACGCCGAAGAAGAGCATACCGAAGATTTCGCCGATGAGGTAGGAGTTAGAGAGGCGGGTTTTGATAATTTTGGAGATGCCGTTGGGATAACTTTATTTTCTCAGCCAAAGATTTCGTGCACCGTGAAGGAATTGGGCTTACAGATCAGAAAACAACGGCTCCATGTAACCAATGATTTGAGCATTGTATCCATCAGAGAAGAGCGCAATACCAGCCACGAGCACAGTCAATGTGCTAGAAATCTTGGTGATGCGGCTGACGGTTGCGGCGGGGAGTTCGGCGCCAATGGCTTCGGGGTAGGCTTTGCGGTCGTCGTCTACCATGGCGTCGATCATGGGGCTGTCTTTGATGGTGTCGTTGACGTTGGTTTCTTTGTCCATGGCTGCCATCTTGCCGAAGCTTTCGTCCTTTACAGTTGACTTGCAAAAGAAAAAGAGGGAGTCGTGAAGTTCAAGTATATAAACCCCAAAGATAAGGATAAGGCAAACAGACGAGGAAGGTCAACCAGACAGTTCATGCCATACTGCTTCCATGCTGCTGCATGCAAAGCCCTGTCAACTTGACACACAGCGATGTGACATCCTGCATCTCAACGTGCTGCGTGGGAGCTTTGGTAAATGCATGGAGGGGACGGACCCAGGAACGTGGGACCCAGATCGACCTTCTAGAATTGATGAAGTACGAGCAATTCATTTCCTCCAAAACGTGATCTACCTCCCCAATCCGTATGGCCAAGCTAGCTCCTTCCCTCAAAGCTACTCGTAGAGACGTGCATGCCGAGGCTGGCGGATGACCAGATCCACCTCAGATTCTGATACTCAATCTCTGCGCCACAGAATTTTTATCACGGCTGCGACCCGTAGATCTTGCCTCCGGCCCACGGCAGCCAAGCCATGCTGTCTCGGGCATTGGCTACTGTAGCTAGAAGCTCGCTACTGCCGCGTCGGCACCCTGCACGCGAAAAGCATTGCCAACCGTCCCGTGTATTTCTCCATGAACGTTTATATAATGTGAATAAACCTCCAGCCAAGCGATGCTGCACGTGGAAATGCGAAACATATAAGCGGGCCAGAACTCGGGCCTCATAAAGCAAATTGAGCAACGATCAGTACCTCCCCCACCTTCGGGTTTCTTATAAGCGAGGAAAGAGCTTCCTGTTTGGCTGCCCCCGACTTCACGGCTTGGGGCCGGCTGCAAAGTTTTTTCTTTTGCTGGGAATGGAAGGCTAGATGGCCAGATGGTGGAGCGAACGTTGCATGGAGGGTAAGTACTCGAATAAGGGTGCAGTTTCCTCTTTGGGGAGGGCGGAGAGATTCCGTGCATGTGATGGACAGCGAGGTCGGATATTAGCCTTGTGCACAACTCTATGGAGGAGATATACCTTCTTGAGAGGTTGTGAATAGATGCATTCATTGAATGGTGGTTGGCGCAGCACCCATCATGCCATACCAAATCACTCCCCAGCAGAAGACATTCTTCGACCAAAAAGGATATCTCATCCTCCGCGATGTCATGACCGCGGACGAAGCCACCAACCTCCAACACTGGGCACAAGAAGTCCACGACCTTCCACGAACTGCAGAAACACCATGGATGCCCTACGAAGAAATCAACGCAGAGGGCAAGCGCGTACTATGTCGAACAGAAAACTACGCGAACTTCCACCAGCATTTTAACTCCTTGCTAAGAGGAGAGAAGATGCTCAGTATCCTAGGTCAATTGGCTGGAGAAGACATGTTGCTCTTCAAAGAGAAGAGTATGCACCAATTCAATTTCATCACTTCATGTCTTGAGGTGCTGAGTTGTTTCGCAGTCAACTACAAACTCGCCGGCTCAGGCGGTTTCTCCCCGCATATTGATAGCACTGCCTACACACACGTCAAGAATATCAAACATTTGACTATCTTGATGGCGGTCGATGCGTCGAATATGAGCAATGGAGGGTTGGAAATTGTGGAAGGGAGTCATTTGATGGATGTCCCGATTGATCGATCTGATAACTGCATCGAAAAGAGCTGGGTAGAGAGCCAAAAATGGGTTCCGGTTGAGCTTGAGCCTGGTACATCAAAGAACACCTTTTGATCCTACGAAGTAATGCTAATACCTGGTTTTGTAGGCCAACTCCTCATATTCGGCTCCTACCTCGCTCATCGAAGTGGTGCGAATACGAGTGATTCAGATAGGAAAGCTATCTACGCAACCTACAACTGCAAGCGCGAAGGCGATCTACACGATGAGTATTATGCAGATAGAGCGAAGCTGTGGCCACCTACGCATAAGAGGGAGGAGGGCGTAAAGTATGAGGAGGGGGCGATGAGGTATGGGTTTGGGAGTCCGATGTTGAGTGTTGATTTAGGGAAGCAGTTTGCGGTCTAAACCCACCAATCCACAAAACAGAACTAGTCTTGGGAGTATCAAAAGTTTCAATTCAATGTTTTTTTTGGGTAATGGCGATTTTTAGTGGCTAACTCGTAAGCTGAGCCTCCAAATGCCGCACAATCATAGGGCGATAAGTTTCTGCTCTCGGCGTCTCTTTCTCAATCCCTACAACCTTGCTCATGTCGTCCCACTGCCTCAGCATCACCATCTCATCTCTCAGTGGGTCTCGATCGAAATCATAGAGTTCCTGGCCTTCGAAGGGGCCACCTTGGAATTGCAAGCTCTTTTTTGAGGCGTCCGAGAGCTGGTCGTAGTATTTGCTGTCCACGGCTGTGAGATATCTTTTCACAGGTCAGTATCCAGAGTGTAAAGAGAGTGAGTGAATGATTCTGGGAGAAAGGGGTAGAGGGATCAAGTACCGTTTTGCTGCTACGTGCGAACCGACCAATTTCGTGACTTTCTCATTAAATCCAAGTCCTTTCAAATACTCCTCCCCAATTCGTTCATGGCTTACACGTCCCACTGAGCCACTTTCAATGCCCATTTGAACATCCTTCGCCTCTTCAATCGGTAAGAATTGCCCAATATCATGCATGAGTGCAGCGATGATGGTCGCTTCATCAGAGCCTGATAAGGTTATTATGGGAAATCTCAAATATAAAGTTACTGAGATATACCAGATTTGATGCCATAGTTCGCGCATTGCAGACAATGCTCGAGTTGCGAGATGGACTCGCCGATGTAGTCGCCTGTTCCACGTTCTTCGAGGAGGTGGATCAGGTTTTCGGCTGTGAGCTGAGCATCAAGATTTGGTGCCATAATTGTATTGATGGGCGGTACAAAAAATCGTATTTGATCTGTTGATGTTGTAGGTTGATGGTGAAGAAGTGATAATTGATTCTAAAAGACGAGTTAGCTGCATCGGGGCGGAATCTCTCCGTCCAATGATATCAGATTTGTTGCAATCACATGGTCTACGATCAGAGGTTTCCAAGGTTTCGAGAGAGAGCTTTTAAAGTGCTACAAGATTGTTTACTTTCTATACAAGAGGTTTTATATTTATAGCTGTGTAGTTAAAGCCGGACAGAGCATAGAAGTACTAAGGTCGACGTCCGTATGTCCTTCAGAACCCCCAACCTGCACACCCATCGCCATCCCACTTCCCTGATGAAACAGCACATGACAATGCAGCATCCAAATCCCCAAATTATCTGCCCTCAGCCTAACCACCACATATCCTCTCCTCGGGACAGCTACCGTATCTTTAACCACTGGATCCCGCAAATTAATATCCGGCTTCAAAGATGATGAGGTCCCAGGTTTCGCGTAAGGCGAAAATGATCCCCAACCCCGGCCGGGTGTGGAGCGGAATGAGGACAGTACGTAAAAGGAGTACCCGTGGAGATGGAAGGGATGCGAGCCGTCGTCTAGGTTGTTGATTATTATGTCGACGTAGGGGAGCTGTTCCGGGTCTGGAGAGGTAGGGATGTATGGTACCAATTGGTTGGAATCCCACTGTGAGCGATTCAAACTTATAAGTGGCAATCGAGGATGCGTTTCTGACATTGTTTGTGGGGTCCAGGATGTGCGGTTCATGAAGCCGGTAGGACGGTAGTTTTGGATGGAGAGTTTTTGGGTTTTGGTGTAAAGCAAAATCGTTTGATCCGCGTGCAGTGACAGAGGTGTGTGGTTGGGATTGAGCGCTGTGGCTTGCGACAGGTCGAAGGAAGTGGAGGGGTCGTATGTGAGTGCCGGAAGTTCGGGCGCCATGGATTGGATGGGTGTGAAGATTGGGAATGATTGATTTTGACGGAGAGCGGAGTTGGGGTATTTGAAGTTTTCGGGGTCGAGGAAGATGTTAAGGTATGCAGTGGTGGAAGAAGAGTTGGAGCCCCATGAGAGCAGTACTTCTACGCGTTCGCCAGGATAGAGGATTCCGACGGAATCTGATGCGGTGCTTTTGATCGGGAAGCTGCCGTCGACGGTGAGTGGGGTGAGTGTTGCGGACGTGATTTGGAGGGTGAAGCCCGCCAGAGAGCTGGAGGAGTCAGCATGTAGGAATTAGATGGGTAAGGTTGACGTACCCAACATTGACGACTCGTAGTCGTATTGGGGCTTGAGAATGAGTCTTTCCAAGAAGACCGAGCATTTGGGCGGCGAGTACGTCGACGCATTCGACAGGTCTAGCAGGTACTGCCATTGAGCAGAGGAATCTTCCTGCTCCATTGATGAGGAGAGAGTCGGGAACAGGCTGGGAGCTGTCAGTCTTATTCATAAAGTTCACTTGGAAATTCTTACCTCGTTTCCAAAAGCTCTGGCACTGGTATACCAAGCAAGAACTTCACCGGCACTTCGATGATACCAGTCTCCTATTAATAGAAGGATCTCTTTCTCAGGCATATCTCTCTCATCAATGTCATTCCGTCTTGAGACATGTCTTCTGTCACCAACGCTCCTCGGCTCGGGCTTGTGAACCACAAGACCTCCATACAGTCCATCCCCTCTCTGGACTTGCGAATGTGAATGCCACCAGAATGTCCCAACCTGAGACTTGCTGATCTCGAACTCGTACGTAAATGTCGTACCAACTGGAATAGGACACTGGGTAAAACCAACCGCTCCATCCATATGATTTGCATTTCTCATCTCGAGGCCATGCCAGTGGATGGAAACTCCCTCGTCTGATAGGCTATTGGTCACGTGGATCATAAGCTTATCCCCAGACCGACATTCAATCGTCGGTCCCGGGAACTGGCCATTGACCAAGTATATCTCTTTCTTGACTCCATCCGGGGATCGGAAACCGGATGTGATGTTCCAATGATGGGTGATGGTCGTTGGAGCTCGCGACACGTGATCTTCTGGATGAAGCAGGATTCCTCCTATTTCTTCCTGTTCGGCATCCGTCTGCTCATGAGCGGTCCTCAGGTTTGAGAAGTATTCGAATGACTTGTAAAGCCTCGCGGAGGACGAGATTGCTATCGTGACCAATAACACAATGGCAAAGGCATATCCTAGTGGTCGCAGCCATTTGCTGAGGTCCCCATCTCCTTTCCGGTTTGTCTTGGCTCCATCTTCAGGTCTCTTCTCTTCAGCATTGTCCTCTCTTAGCAATCCAACAGCTTCTTCGTTTGCCGTTGATTCCTCGTTCATCGAAGTCGCACTCAACCTTCTTCGTGGTTGCTGTTCGACTTCCATAATCCTTGTCGCTTGTTGAGACAATTCGCCATCTCACCTCAATCTTCCCTCGTCATTTTCCGTCCACCTTCTCTATCAGATTTCTGGCTGCCGTCGATATCACAAAGTCGTGCCTCACTGTCGTTAATTCTGAGCCTCACGCTACTCGGTAAGGTTATAAGGCTCCGAAGGAAAGTTCAAAAGCCGACAGACATTTTGCACTCTGCTGCACGTGGGAACCTCATTCTAGCTCCAATTGGAAGCTCGGTATGACCGGCTTCCAGCGAACAGGTCGTCCAGCATTCTGCTTACAGGGCCTCACAGGCTGGTCCTAGAAAAGTTCCTGGATGGCAGGTTGCATGGGAGCTGCAGCGGTAGCGGGGAAGCTGTCGGGTTCTGAATTGCACGGGCGAAATGCCGCTACAGTGATTGGGTCGTCCACAAACGACCGTCTCGAAGCTCTGCCCGCGCCGAATCCTCTGAGAAGCTTCACGCAACGATCATCGCCGGAAAACACCTGAGCAAGCAACGTGCAGACCTTACGGTAAGCGCCAGAAGCTGCACGGAACAGGGCTGCCACGTTAACAACTGACTGGAAAAGTCTGCCCCGCATGTCTGCTTCTTCCCTCGTGTTGCGCCCTGCTACTGTATGCTGCTTTGGATACAAGGCAGACAAGACGATTAAATAACCTCACTCTACAAGCCGTTACCCTACCACTGGGCCGAGCGGATCTTCCTAGAACCCTGCCGCAATACCAGCAGTGGCATGCAGGTTTTTCAAGCCCCTCTCGTAGCCTGGTCGAGTTAGATGAGGGGCGTCCCGACAACTGCACTCAGCGTTGCACCGGCTTTTCGAACCCCATCTATTACTTGACAGTCAAGTATATATCCCGTGCTTTCCCTTACCATGGAGCTGGAGGAACATCAGACGAGTACTGATCCGTCAATTACACCATGGCAGCTCTCACTCTCTCCGTGTTCGCGGTTATGTTTCCACTCTATGGGGCTCCAGCCTTGGCTGGCTCCATTGCCGATATCGAGCATGTTGTTCTCTTTATGCAAGGTAGCTAGCTACCCCGCCATACTCTTTATGCATATCATTGACATGAAACAGAGAACAGAGCGTTCGACCATTACTTCGGGACCATGGCCGGTGTTCGCGGTTTCTCTGACCCGAACGTCCAGGTCAACTCAGATGGCAAGCCCGTCTGGGAGCAGGCTGTCAACTCTGCTTTGACCAACGATACCTCTTCCCTTCTTCCTTGGTATCTCAACTACCAAGGCGGAAGCTTCCTCAACGCTACCCAGTGCATGATTGCTGGAAGCAATGACTGGCAGGCCAACCACGCTGCTCTCAATGGTGGTTTGAACAACCACTGGGCTACCAACAACACCCCGTGGAGTTGGGGTCACTTCCAGCGAAGTGATATTCCAGTGCAATACTCCATTGCCGATGCCTGGACTGTTGGAGACATGTATCAGGTCAGTCGTTCTGACGCTCTCTCTTTGCCGCCTCGAGCAAATCTTCGTCTCATCACATATCTCTATCTTCTCACCTTTATCACGTTCACATCTAACCCAGCCCAGGAAGCCGTCATCGCCGCCACCAACCCCAACCGCGTAACCTGGGCCTCAGGCTCCATCAACGTCCCCGGCTCGCCACAAACCGAATCCGAGGGCGGCTACCCCTACATCGACAACAACGAGACCCCCGGCTGCGAAGCCGGCGGCTTCAACTGCTATCCGCTTTCCTGGAAGACGACCGCTGAATATTACCAAGACTCTGGCGTCTCATGGTCCATCTTCCAAGATGCCGACAACTTCGACGACAACCCATTGGCCTGGTTCGCGCAATTCCAAGATGCCCTTGCTGGCTCTGCTCTTTCCAACAAGGGATTCGTGGGCCAGAGCCTTGATGACTTTTATGCGCAGGCTGCTAATGGCAGCTTGCCAGCTATTTCTTATATTATTGGGCCGACTGAGTTGTCCGAGCATCCCCCATATGCGCCCCGAGACGGCGCCTGGCTGCAGAAGAAGGTCGTTGATGCTGTCACTCAAGGAGCTGCGTACTCCAAGACCGTGTTGATGATCTCCTTCGATGAGTCAGGAGGATGGGGCGACCACGTTACGCCATATCACTCGCCATCTGGCACTGCGGGCGAGTGGCTCGAGGACCCCTACGGGCTCGTCGGGTACACATACTCTGGTCCTGGGTTCCGTCTTCCATTTTATATCGTGTCTCCATGGACTCGCGGAGGGCATGTGTTCACCGAGCACGCAGACCATAACTCTCAAATCTTGTTCATCGAAGAGTGGCTCGCTGCCAAGGGCGTCAACGTCACAACTGACCAGATGGTGCCCTGGCGACGACAGAACATGTCGCCTCTTACCAACGCCTTCGATTTCGCGAACCCAGATACCTCGCTTCCTGACCTTCCATATGCTCCTCCACCGCATGAGAACGCCCAGGGTGTGTATGACGGTAGCTCGCACTGCGAGTCCTTGTACGCTGTCACCCGTCCTACTGTTCCATATGACAGTCAAATCGCCCTTGACAAGGTTTCCTCCTTGTCTGAGCAGGGATTCAAATCCATGCGCGGTGCTCTTACCGAAGGCCGATACATCACTTTTGAGTTCAACGGCTACGCACTTACAAACCCAGGCGGTGACGATTTCACTGCCACAATGGCTACCAGCACACATTCCGACATCGCTCAGCGCTGGGTCGTACACGCGCAAGTCACTGGCGGCAGCGACTTCTTCATCAGCAGCGCGAAGGATGGACGATATATTGGCAGCCATACGAGCATGATTAAGGACGATAGTGGAGCGGAGACGTATACAATCGAGTATGTTGCGAGCGAGGGGTATGCGCTTAAGAAGGAGAATGGGGATTACGTTACGATTGATAATACTGGGAGTGTGCAGATTTCGAGCAGTGCGACATATTTCAGTGCTTATAGTGTTACTTACTCTTCTTAGAGTGGTGCACTTTTTCTCTTTAATTAGATACATAGGTATATAATGAATAATGACTAAGTCTCAACCCTGTGATCAATGGTGGCTTTATGGTGCTTGGTTTGAGCGAATGTGTTGACTTTGAGGAGCATGAGAACCTGCTTGTTATAACTGAAGTTTGAGAAGAGAAGGACGCGGAAGTAACAAAAAACAGATAATGACTTGCTTCGTGACTCGTGACTCGTAATATAACTGTCTAGTTACTCTTTAATGTATATTGGGTATCACGCATAATCTCGTCACTCATCCACTCAATCCTCCACCTCAGCTTCAACCTTCCAGTCAAGTCGCAAGCCTTTTCCAACTTTCGAAAACAGGGACTCTACGTCGCCAGCCCTGAGACCACGACGTGCATTCGCAGCCAACTTGATATAGACACGCATGCCAACTTTATGTCCTTTCTTGCCCAGTCCATGAGCTTTTTCAGAACGGAAGCTGATCAATCCCTCCAAAACATCACGATTTGCGGGGAATGCAGGAACAACAGTAGCCATACATCTCGCGAGAGCACCGATGTAATCGCACCACCAGCTCACCTCCGGCCCGGCGACTTCACGCAGATTATCATAGAGCTTTCTATCACCGGGACCGAGGTCTGTTCCCCATCGAGCGCACAAGATCAGCGCGATAATGGCGCGAATTTCATGTATCAATCCTGGGAGGCCCGCGAGCAGACCCGAAATGGGATTGTGGAGTGCTTTTGCGGAATTGGCGTCATTGGGATCGCCCATATCCTGCCATATATTCCTGGCGACGTAATGGATCAACTCGGTAGATATGATCTTCGGCTTCAAGTCGTCGGGTATTGCGGGGAGCATGGTGATAAGTATAGAGTCGTGGATGAATCTGTTTTCTTCGAGTCCGTCAGGGAGTCCGCCAGGTAGCAAGTCAAGAGGATTTTGCTTGCGATATCTCTCTGGAAGTTTCATGTACAGAACTCCCTCTCGATTACCACCACTGCAAAAGGTAACTTGCTTGATTTTTGGAATAGCTTCGACAAGAGATTGAACAACCGTTGCGATGGCGGGAAACTGCTCTCTCCTCCGTTTCGAAAGCCCGAAAATCTTGCCTTGCTCGTAATTATTCGCATGCAGCATCTCTCGCCACTTGATGAATCGATGTCCAGGAACGGTGTAGCCGCCAATGGCAGGTATAGGGTATGGCTGAATGGGATCAGTATGCATGGCCATGCTGCCATACCCTCTAAATCCTCCACCGCAGAAGTATATCGAGACTCCTTCCTCATGCTCGACCTGCTTCTTAAGCAAAGGGAACTTCTTCGTAAGACCCTCAAATGTGTCTCTCATCAGCGTCCTGAGTTCCATCTTCGCCTCCTCGGCCGTACTTTGGCTACTCAACGCCGCACTCAGCTTCGCTGCGCCAAACGGCATACTTGTCGCCGCCTCCGCAGCCAGGATATCGTAGTCTGACTCCGCCTCCGAGTTGACATAGGTCATTTGCACACTCCCTCCACCAAGGTCCATGAATAGGCCATCGACGTTATTGAATCCACTTCTGGCGCCCATAGCACCAAACAAGCTCTCCATCTGCGGGCTCAGGATATCGACCGTCAAGCCACTAGCCTCTGTAATCGCGCCCAGCATCTCCTCTCTATTCTTCGACGTGCGCATAGCTTCTGTGGCAAAAACGCTGATGTTCTCCTTCGGTATGCCATAACTATCGCATATCCCTCTGAATCTGCCCAGTGTGTCCGCGACTCGCGTGATCGTGTCTTGGGAGAAGTAAAACGGTTTCGAGTCTGGAGTTTCTTCGTGCAACGCGTCGTAGAGCGAAATGCCGGCTCGTTCACGGTATACGCAATGAAGCAATCGGCTCCGAGGAGAGGTTAAGTCGGATATTGAGAAGCGTATACCGTTGCTAAGGATTGTTAGTATTGTGCTCAGTGAGGCTGATCGTGTGTTTACCTGCCCATATCAACGAGACCGTAGAGGTTGTTTTTGGCGGAGACATCGAATTTGGACATTGCCGTGGTAAAGTTGTCGATCGTTATGACCGTCTCCATTGCTTCGGATGCCATCTTGAAGGATACAAGGTCGTTGGAAGAGAATGAAAATAGTGAAGTGAAGAAGAAAAAAGTTGCAAAGATTCCAATTTTCTGCCCCGCGATTCACCCCGCCAAAAAGCGAGGACCCCTGTAAGCCGCAAGCCACGGCAAACTACCTCCAGATGCTTATTGTACCTACACCGTCCTATATATTTCCTTCTTCACTTTCAATCGGCCAATTTTATCCGGCAGCAAGGTCCAAATATTTACCTCTCTTTCCAGATATCGCTAACCGGTATGATTCTTCTTTGGAGCGCAGCTTGTCCACATTTACTCAAAAGTCTCATGACTAGGGTATCTTGAGACTAATAGACTTTTCTTCTTTCGCTTCTCTCATCTCTCGACATGCCATGGACGAGGAGAGCACATGGCGCCACTTCACATCCTGCCATAGCCATAAATGTCCACTTTTACTCGACTTCCCCTAGATCTGAAAACTTCCCTGCAGAACTACATCCTCCTTGCCGACACTCTCACCAACAATCAAGCTTCTCGACCCTCTTGCAAGCACCCAAGTCCTCGTCTGCTCTTCCCAGTAGCTCAGTTGTCGAGTTGGAATGAGAAGATTCACATTCCGGCTCTCTTCAGGTTTCAACTCCACATCTTCAAAAGCTACAAGCTGTATAGAAGCAAATTGCTTCCCTTCTGCTTCTTTCTGCACTCCCGTCGGCGCAGTGATATACACCTATAAAGGCGCGTGAGTTAGCTGGATTACTCCCAGAGAGTCTCTTGATCGAGAAAGTGTCAAAATCAAAAGCCAATGACGACGAGATATTGTCCTTACCTGCGGAACCGCAACTCCCTCGACGTCCCCCACATTCTTCACCACAAAGTCAACAAACACGGCCGTCTCACCATCACCCTCCGCACACTCAACCCTTACCTTTAACCCACCATACTCAAACTGCGTATAACCCAACCCATACCCGAAAGGAAACAACACCGGAATCTCCTGCCCATAATACCACCTATATCCGCAATCCACCCCTTCACTAAACGTCGCATTCCCACTCTCCGTGTCAACCCTTCCAGGAAATCTTGGATCCCTCGTCACTGTCATATTCTCACTTACCGGATACGTGACCGGTAATCTCCCCGCAGGATTCTTATTCCCAAGCAACAAATCCGCAGTCGCCCACCCGCCTTCCTGCCCCGGGAACCCCATCCACAGCACCGATCTTACAGACTCAAGCCAGGGCATCATGACCGGCTCGGCATTATTAAGCACCACCACCGTCCGATCATTGACTTCCGCTATTCTCTCAATCAATTCATCAAGTCCATCGTCTAATGTCAATCCCACTTGCGCCGGACTAGCAGCATACGCAAACACCACCGGCGTATCGACACTCTTAGCCATCTCAACAGCAGCCTGTATATTCTGTTCCCTTTGCTCAGGCGTCACCCAACATAATCTCGCTGTCACATTCTGGCTGATCACTCCGACGAGAGTAGCGCTAAGGTCATGCGTTCCGGCTGAGAGATACACGTATGAAGCGATGTTGTCCCAGCCGTCGCGGGTGAGGATGGGTGAACTCCAGGGCCGCACGCCGCCGTCGAGGAAGAGACGGTAGCCGGATGCTATGGTCGTGCCGTTTATAGAGAGAGTTCCGATGGAAAAGACGCTATTGTAGTCTGTGGAGTTGGGGCCGCCGTCTGGGGAGTAGATTTGGCGTTGGAGGGAAAGTTGATAGTAACCGGATGTTGGAGCTATAAGAAATCCTTGCCACATGTATGTGCTGTTTGCTGGCAAGGCGGTGGAAGAGTCGAAGTCCACGACACTGTCGATAGTGAAGGCTGTGGGCGAGGAAGAGGAGTTGCGGGATAGGCCTGGGTTGCTGGTAAGGCTGAGGAGTGAGGTACTGGGGATGGGGGTTCCTTCAAGATCTACGCCGACGGCATTGGCGATAGATCTGCTGCCTGTGCGGGATTGAAGCGCGTATAAAGTGCTCACTTCGCGGGCTTGGAAGCCGAATGCTCGTTCGGCGAAGCCGGTGCCGTGCGTGTATTGGAGACCGTTGGGGCCGAAGACTCCGATAGACGCAGGATTCCTGATTGGAAGGGTATTGTTGTCGTTTTTGAGCAAGGCTCCAGATCTAACAGCGATGTCATACGCGATAGCTGCAGAATAGTTGACAACTGATTCCGGTAATGGATTCGAGATGATTACATCAGCTGGTTCCTTGTCGAGAATTCCATACTCGTCGTATTTCATCAGAACATTGCCCACAGCACGATTAAGATACGTCTCCGAGAGGTTCTTTGAGACGTAAATCATGTCATACAGCGCATCGCCAAAGTAACTGCCAGTTGGCATCTCCCAATCAAGTCCAGAAATAATCGACGGAGCAGTCGAATGAGTGGCTCCCCAATCAGACATTATAATACCCGAAAAGTTCCAGTCACCTCGAACAGTGTTTGTCATTAGCTCTGGATACTGGCAAGCTGGAACTCCGTTAACCTGGGAGTAAGAGCACATCAATGTAGCGGCACCCGCTTTCAGTTGCGCCTCGTATGGTTGCCAATAGACTTCATGGAGCGTTTGAAAATCCACGATGGAGTTTGTGTCACCTGCGCTGGCCCCAGTACTGGATGGACCTATTTGTTTGCTGTTGGCCATGACGCCTTGGCTTTGGATGCCTGTGACGCCTTGGACGCCCATTTCAGCGTTTAGGAAAGGGTCTTCGGAGTAGCTCTGCCAGAAGTTTCCGGTGATGGGATCACGTAGGATGTTGACTCGAGGAGCAAGTGCGACGGCTGGGTGTGTCAGAATTTGATATCTTGAAAAACCTTTTGAGCTTACAGATGTTCAAGAGTTTAGCCTCCTTTCCAGTGACGAGCCCAGCAGCATACGCAACTTTCCTAGACCAAGTGGTTGCCACGTTCAGTTGCAAAGGGATTGCCGTAGCATCCTCGGCGATATTGATCCCACTGTCAGATACGTTAGTTTTCTGTCTACACAATGCTTATGAAAGAGATTTTACGCCTCGCCGTCAGAAAGCTCAATAGCCGTGATCCCCAGTCGAGGTATTGATGCAACATATCCTGCAGGATCTTGGTTTCCGGGATTTGGCTGGCTTCCATGGACAAGTGAAATCTTCTCTGCTCCAGTCATCTGCTTGATGAGGTTGTCGACCCGAGCATTGTTAGTCTTCCATGGTACTTCTGCAAGCTGACTTCTGACTCCGAACAGGAGAAGCGCCAAGAGAGCAAAGGCAGACGTTTGGAAGACGGCCATTTGAGGCGTCTTACATCCAACAACGGATGTAAACTTAACTACTTAAGAAAAGAAAAACATTCATAGGAGTCAAAAAAGCCGAAACATGAGGTTATATAGCTTTTCCTTCACGTCCACTTGCCGGGACACCGCCATCTCATGATCATCAAAATTAACAACTTGATGTTCGGACTCATGCCGGCAAATTCTTCCTTGCCAAGATTATTTCGTCCCGTGTGGCATTTTGATGGAGTCTTCAGCGCTGTTTTTCAACAGAGAAGTGGACTAAATGCCTTGAAGGGCCGCGAAGTGGAGAGTAACACTGTTTTCTGGAGTAGCAAACCCCGCGCGGGGTTTGGTATAACGGCCCTTCATCGGTTCTTCATATGATTGGACAATTCGTGGTGAAGGAAGAGAGCAGCTGTCTGCGGTTGTGCGGAGACGGAAATCGTATACATCTCCACCCTAGATAATTCGAAGTTGCTAGATATCCGAGTAAGCCAAGAAGCAACAAAGTTTTGCTGATGCTGTGATCTGCTTTAATTTCACTTCTCAGCCTCCCTGACCTCGCTAGAATAGTTTATGTCTTATTCCACACCACGCAGCAGTCCATGTTGTTGTGCTGTCAGCACTCAAATGATCGAGCGGGGTGTGGGGAAGCGGGCCCCCCACCGTCGATTGTCATACAGAACCTGCTCGGATGCAGCAATGGCAATTGTGAGAGTGGGGAAGGCCCTATGAGCACTGCTTCTGCAGCCAATGCTGCGCATGCTCCGGGATCAGTGCAGGGCGGCCACCTCTTTTGTGCGCGACGGAAGTATCGAAGGAGTCCCAGTTGTGGCTCTGTGCTCGCTGTCGCGTGCTGCTGTCATGTCGGTACGTCTGTGTAGGGACGACCTTCCAGACGAAGTCCTCGGTGAGCTGCGCTTTAATTTGCGGCATTTTGGCGAACACTGGACTGTTGGTCGTATGCATTCCGGAGAGACCTGTTTGGTTAGGAGCTGATATCAGTTAGGCGTCTATCTTGAGTACATTGACGAAATGACGTGGACTTCAAGACCTAACGCCTATTCACCCAGTGTTCCACTCCACGCATACGATGCCATCCGCCAAAGTACCTCCGATTAGTCGTACATAACCAATATTCACCCCATCCACGGGTCATGAATTTTCTACATAAACATCTGCATTTTCTTTTCACTCGAGCTCATCTCTCTCAGCAACAATAGGAATCTCATTCTATATCCTGAAAATAACACAAGACTCGTTGGCATCAGTCCCTAATACTTGACCAACCTGAAGAGCTCACAGGTATCATAATCATCAGGATGAATCGTGAGAGATTTGAAGAGATCCAAGCGCAGCGACTCGAGGCATCACGTCAGAAGGTGATGGAAGATTTCCAGAAGCGTCAACAAGGGGGTGAGCCTGCGTGGTATCAAGAAACACAAGCATAGAGAGAACAAGCATCGGGTCAGCTACTGTGGGACGAGTATCAGAAACAACAAGAAGCCAAAGCAAATCCGAGACCTCCGTCAACCAAGGAAGACCGCAAGGGTGATGGATCTCCAGATACTAGCACTTCTCCGAACCCCGTTTCTCCGAATTCTCAACCTCCTAGCGGTACAAGAAATTTCATGCCAGGTGATGGTAATTCCGTTCTTATGACCTTTGACCAGTTGTGTGAACACTATACACTCTCGGAGGAAAGTCGCCTGGAAGGTCTGCAAGAAGGTTTGATGACAGGAGAATTTCAACAAGTTGGAGACGACCTGTTTCAGATTCCCCGCGAATCACTAATACCCAGGTGTTAACATTTTGTACTCAACTTAATACTCTAGAGTACAGCGCGAGCACCTGGGACTTTTAAGAAGCTGGGCAGCTGAAAGAATCGCAGAAATGCAAGCATGGTTTCACACAACATGAACTTCCCCACTCTCGTGTGAAAGCAATACACCTTTCAAGAATTGTACAGTAGAGTTCGAAATCGGCTTCAGTTCAGAACACTCAATGATTTTTATTTCTGGCCCACATTTCATCCGCACTAGCCCTCTACGGCATTTGCATAGCCGGAATGGAAGCACAAGTTATATCTACGCACGGCGTCTTACTGCGAAAGAAAGGGGTTCAAACCGGGTGCTTAATATTGGAGCTGGGCGATTGGCTAAATCGTACTTAGAGAATGCCTCGGTTTACTAGCAGGCTAGGCACTTTTAAGAGAGCTGAGATTTCATACGCTAGACTGTATTATTTGATTTCCTAGACAGCCTATAGCAATTGCGAGCGGCAAAGCTAGTGTTAGATAATTCAATTCCGATAAACAGGTGCTTACGGATTGCCACTTAAACCGCTCAATTCCCCTCGCCGAACATCTTATACAAATTTCCTCTCAGTTCACTTTATTCTTAATGGCTACCCTTAAAAGCACGAAATTTATTCGATTTGCACTTTCTTTATCAAACCCATTATTCTATAACAATAACACCCTTTAGCCTGTTAAAACCAGCCGTTCCATTTATTCACTCAACACCACCGGCAGCTAGAAAATACGAAGGTCTGCGGCGAGAGCTAAGGGTATATGGAAAAGGTATACCTAAAGTGAATCATTCTGATCTGTTAATCCAGGTCGCAAGCGTGCTCTCACTAACAATGACGACGAATCAGACAACGACGAATTAGACGACGATCTTCCATCCCTCAAGGAGGTCTTTCAGACTACTCCGCATCCGAAGGTCTCAACTAAAGCCTTAAAAATCGAGCGCACTCTTTAGTATCTTAAATAACTAGCTCTTAAACAGGCTGGAATACACATCACCGAACAAAATCCGGTCTAAGTAAACATCAAGGCGACGGCCTAAAACAGGCGCACTAGCTAGTCTTTATATTAACGGCCCACTAATAAAATATAACTCAGCCGATGATCCTTAACGATAACGAGTTAGATGAGGTAGATACTAAGGATAAGGCCGAAGACACTTTTAATGATTTCAATAATAAACGTATTAAATGAGATAAAAGTCCGCATAACATTCCCGCAACCTTAAAAGTCGCCTTTAAGTCAATTGTCAGGGCAAGAGTTTAAACTCTGCCCAGACTCTCCACTATATCATGTGATCCGCCATCCGGCTAAATAGTCAGGGCTTTTCCTATCGAGCAGATAGTCACGTGATTGTTGAATGTTGGAAAATGCGTAGGGAAAG
>AYLM01000632.1:0-93179 GCA_001625345.1 Cairneyella variabilis
TGCACAATCTATGGTGAGAAATGGAGGTCTTCCTGCAGCTTGAATGGTGAGTGAAGAGGCTCAAGGCGAGCAAAGGTATATAAAGCTACGATGCCGCCAAGATATTTGCAAAATCATGCCGGCTGATTTTCGAAGACTCATGAAGTTGGACAACGAGAGGGCTGAGTGTCTAAAATATTGAACCTACCTTTAACTCCAACGCGTCAAGAGGAATTCTGCTTAGCTGAATATATATATTGAAATACCTGTCTACAATTTCGTAAAGGTTCAAACCCTTTTAATTTCAAGACGTCCCGTAAATCCTACCAAGCCTACACATAAAAAACAAATTCCCCTCATATCAAAACTGCCAGCGGGGTACCAGAAGACTGAATACTCAACATCTATGATCTTACTGTGGTACTATGTACTATCGAACCTGAGTAGGGGCAATTGCTTTCTACTTCACACAGGCGAAGAAAAGAGAAAGGGGGATAGCAAGGCTGAGGATCGAAGTCCCCAGCCCATTATGTGGAAAACTGACTGATTGATGAGAGCTTCACAGCAGATACGAAAGTGGAGGCTAAGATACCCCAGAACGCCACTTGGGCATTTCAACATGGCAAGGCTGAGTGTTCGAAATCCAAAAACCTTCTTCTGCTTTCGCATCTCATGATATAATTTGATTGGTCAAAGAGTGAGGAGGTAGACCTACTGGGATGAAGTGCGCAGAAGTACAGAAAGAAAAGAGTATCATTGCCCCAGCTTGCCTTCAGTGACCGGCATTGCACGCATGCATTTGCAAGCTTCTTGAACAAGCAAATAATGTCCAAGTTCAAGTCGAACGAAAATGGATTCAGCATGTGCGTGGAGCACGTACGGCATAGTAACCTCCGGGCCTGAGTCGAAGCTGAAAGAGCGTGTTTCGCGTAGAAAGCCGGTCCAGACTCCAGTTTGGAGGCCGAAATGCTTCAGTAATACCAGGATACCAGTTTTGCACAGCCCGGAGTGTTCAAAATCTCCAACATGGTACTTGCAAAGCGAATCTTTGCCCAGATATGATAGTTTGAAATTCGAGAAAGGAATAAATTTGGAGGTTAGAAGAGCATCTTGGTGCACTGGCTTGGCACTGCCCTCTTGCATTCATGCATGGCAGTCAAATACACATTTTGATGAGATCTGGTAGGGCGAGGCGAAGGAGTACGAGAAATTTGGAGGCCAGAAAATCAACTCGCGCAGCCCCTGGGTTCAAAATCTCCAACATGGACAGATGAAAACAGACCTCAAGCTTGCAGCTGATTGGTTGGTATTTGAATGGGAGTAAAATCAGTGCTTGTTCTTTCTCATGATCCCTAGAAGCATTTGAGACCTTCCAGGGTAGCAAGAATGGAACGGATCTCATATTAACAGACAAACGGTGAGAGTGTGAAGAAACCCCCTGGGAAGAGAAACACGAAGTGGAAGCCTGCATTCCAGGAGCAAAATTGTCTTGTTGCCACTCTGTAGACAAGGCACTCTGTGCAAGAGGCCTGCCCCCAAGAATTTTGCATGTGAAAGATCAGGAAGTGAAAAGTTTGGTGCATGCAACGAGGCCGAGGTTGGCTGTGTTTTCAACGAACCCAATCTTATGGCGAGTGCCGATTGGTAAGAATCTAGTAGTAGGAGAGAACGTGGAGGCCGAAATGAGACTGATCGATATCCTTTGGACAAGGCTGGGAGTCAGAAATTCACAACATTTCTTGTGCAGAACAACCCTCACACAGGTAGTTGATTGGCCGGAGGTTGGCCACACGCGAGAAGTTGGAGGCCAAATTTGGATGCGAATCTCATCCTCCCGATATGAAATTTGGAACGCCGAGCTGAGCAAGTATACAGAATCCACAACAGAGCAATCAAGGCAACACTACTTGCAGATACACCATTGATGGGACCCTGCAGACCTCAGAGCTGGAGGCAGATGTCGGCATGGCTTATGGGCGAAGATTCGCAGAGGCCCCCAAAGTGGAGGCCAAAAGGCAATTGTTGGAATCCTAATTTCCCCGATCTCGCAGCTATGAGCGTGTAGAAATCCACAAAACTGATTATGCAAAACAAGCTTTATACTAACCGTTGATTTGTGGAAAGCTGGCGAAGCGCTCAGAGAGTGGAGGCCAAGACTTGTAGCGCTGTGTGGTCGAAAATACCAACAATATCAGTTGAGAATGAAGCTCATGCATCCATCTGATTAGTTGATGCTGTCCGTCTACAAATACGCACTCAAGAGAACCAGCTTTGACTTGCGCACCTTGACTCCCAGGGGTGTCGGAGTCGGAAGTAAATTGTATAAGGAGATCTCCCCTGGATGAAATCATTTGCTGTTCAAGTAGACGTCAGAGACACAAAGGTCTTGAGCACCAGAGCCAAATCAATTGTGGCGCACGAGGTGTCGGAAACACATATCTCGGTTTGTGATGTCCACAACGGCTTCCAACATACGGAGGCCGACGCACGAGAACGTAGCATCGACTTATGCGATTGCCGTTGATTGGAGTGTCCAAAATTGCAAAAGCACACGATACAAAACAGCCTTCAAGCCGCACCATGATTGGCAAGGCAAGTGACTGCATCGCCACCATGCAGTATCCAGCTCCACCAACACGTTGGATTCATGCCTGCAGCGAAGAAAGTGAAGGCCAAAGCCTCCACGCATTGTTCGAATGAAACAAGAAAGCAAAAAGGCGAAGTATTCAATGGGGTTGCACACCAGAGGGTAGAGACATGGTCCTTTTTTGAAGACTAGGGGAGAGCCTCCAAAACAAGGATGAGTGTGCGAAATCCTCACACACCACATGAAGAACAACCGTAATGCTGACGGGTGATTGGTGGGGATCTTGGGGCTTCGAGGAACCAGACCTGCACGCTATCACCCGCACCACGGCTCTCGAGCTTTGATCAGTTGTGAATCTATATATCTCGAATGAGCAACATCTTGCATCTCACCCACATCACTAAGACCAGCAAAGATTTTGTGACTTTTGTTTTTGATTAACGCACTCGAATCTACTGTACAAATTTTGCTGTGACCAGCTACTGGCCGTGAAAAGGGGGAAAGCGTGCAACTTCCGTCCATGCCATCAATTGAAGTCTAGGATCGCGTGAATAATTGCCCTCTGAGTTGCGCCTTTCTTTTCGAAAAGGAAAACTTGCAAATATGATATGCTGGTCTTTGGGGGGATAATACACAAGGAAAGCAGAAGTACAGGCGTTGCAGAAATGAAGACGAGCAGTGCGTAGAAAGTATCGTGTTGCGCGTGTACTGGAATGGAATGCTGGAAAAGCAAACAACTCGAGTAAAAAGCATGCACCCAAGACCAGTCCCAGACTTGGTGTAAGGTATCCACCACTGAATGTCGAGAGCTCCAAGGAGCAGGTGATCGTGAAAGCAAGGGAACAAGTGTTGCATAAATCAAGCAGACTTGAAGACCGGAGGAGGCTGAACGCCCGAAAGGCCCACATCAAATAGTATCTTATTCTTGACTTTCCTCCAGACGAGAGTACCGATGGACGAATGAATTTTGTCGAGAAATAAACGTAGTAACGTCGCGAAGCTCGAAGGTAGTCGGAAGTAACAAATGAATCCCAGTAACTCAGTTGTCTCCGTAGTTGAGATTTTCGGCGTAAACATTGTCTTCACTCGAGTATCTAGGCACGCTGCCAGTGAGATCTGACATCTTGCCCTTCTCCTTGAGGTATTTGATGGACTTCAAGATGGTCAGATCATCCTTGGCGGTATCGTTGAGAATGAGACGTTGAGCGAGAGTCATCTTGCCACCATTGGCCTCCTTGTCCCTCAAAGCTTGGTTGCGAACCTCTTGGTCGTGCACGAAGCGACACTTGCCCTTCTTACCGCAGGTACCTCCAGTCGAGAAGTACTTGCAATGTCGTTGAAGTTGCGCCTTTGGTGGTGGTATGCGCGAAGAACCATTGTTGCGGGATGACTGCGCCTCGGGAGAGCCATCGGATTCGGAGCTAGATGAGGCATCGGAATCTCCATCGCTCACTTGACCACGGTCTTCGTCGCCTTCGTCGCCATTCTCACGCTTGCGCTTGGAGCCTGACATGGCATCTTGGATCTTGCGCTCTTGCTTTTCAAGAAGGGCGCGAAGCTTTGCGGCCTTTCGCTCCTCCCTCTCAATCTTGGTCTCGCCAGATTCCTTTGCCTTCTTCTCAGCATCCTTCTTGGCTCGGCCCTGCTCACGTCGTTGACGGAGTTCTTCCGCGGCAGCCTCTCTACGAGCTTTCGTAGGGAAGTTCTTTCGTCGCTCTTGAAGCCAAGCATCCAAATCAGTCGGTAGCCTAGGTATTGTTAGCAAGAAGAACTAATCTCCCTTTTCTCAAAAAAATGAAAACATACTGTGGAGTATCTGGACCAAGCAAAGTAACAAGACGAGCTTCTTCATCAACATCATCAATCTCATCCTCGCTGTCTTCATGATCAATGCCATTTGGAGTAAGACCAAGAGTGTTCGTGCGGCGCTTCTTCTTCTTCTTGCCATTTGCATCTGCACCTGCAGGCTTATGGTAGTTCTCAGAAGTAGATCGCTGACTATTATTGTGCTGACGACGATCACCACCGCGAAAAGAGTTGTAATCACCACGACCTCTGCCTCTGAAATTGTTCTGGTTGCCACCTCTGCCTCTGTGAGGGCCAGAATTGTAAGGATTGGGATCAAGTGGCGGACGCTGTCCTCCATGGAAATCCTGAGGTGGATAACCTTGATATGGGGGTTGTGGGAAAGTAACAGGCGGAGCTTGAGAGTACTGGTGGGGGAAGCCACTGCCCGCTTGAGCTATATGACCTCCACGCTCGTTATCAAAACCCATGCGAATGGGAGGGCCCATTAAAGGAGCTTGCTCATGACCTCCACGCGCATTATGAAAACCACCACGACCTCGATTGTTATTGAAAGGCGGTCGACTATGCTGCGGAGGACCGGTCCACTGCTGTGGGGGTCCGCCATGAGGCGGCTGTGGAGTTGGCACACTGTGACCATAAGAAGGAGTATGAGGTTGGAAAGACTGAGGAGGTTGCTGCGGGCCATACTGTGGCTGCTGCTGAGGTTGCTGAGCGTATTGCGGGGCGTAGTTGGGGTGGTAATTGGCGGCAGACAACGGCGCAGCTTGTGGTGGAGGCTGCTGCTGAGGGTGTTGTTGTAGTGGACCGTGGTGAGGTGGGCCTTGCTGCTGGTTGTGTTGATTATTTTGCCATTGAGGAGGCTGGTAACCGTTGGTCGGAGGACCCTGCTGGTTGTGACCTTGCGGACCAGGAGCTTGAGGACCTATGTACGGAGCATTAGGAACACTGTATCCAGAGGGCGGACCTTGTTGCTGGGCACCTTGAGGATGAATTTGTTGATGAGGTGGACCCTGAGCCTGTGGCGGGTTATATCCCACGTTTGGTTGGTGAGGATTGTACGGAGCATTGTAGTCGCCTCGTCCTTGATGTCCGCCTCGGCCACCTCGAGGAGCACCGCCGCCGCGCTGGGCCTGCTGCTGGTACTGAGGTTGCTGCGGCGGCGGGTATCCGTATTGCTGGGGGTGTTGCTGATGGTTTGAGGGAGGAGGACCCGGTGGTGGAGGGGGAGGAGGGAAGTTGTACTGCGGAGTACCAGCCATCGTGACCGTAGAGTTATGATAAACTTCACGCGGATGTCTCGATTGAGGTCGCGACACGTTGAAGGAAACACCAGGAACTGTGGCGTAAGGAGGAGTGTAAGGAATAAAGTGAGGACGTTGGTTTGCTGTGGATTGGCAGTCGATGTTAATTGATGTTCTTGATGTTCTGGATAAAAGGCGACAGGAAGTAGCTGTCCCAAAAGCAGGAAGAAAGGATGGCGGGAAGGGGTGAAGATGAAGCTTGCCTTGTTGCATTGTGATTTTCCCTAGCAGGTATAGCAAGTGGTCTGTGCTCACCGTATGATGCGATTGGCCTGGTTGACAACTTTCTTTTCTCGCCTCACAAAGAAGCAAACGACAACTTCGAAGACAATCTCAACGTTGTGGAAGAGTTGTCAGATCGAGGACATTGCAGAGAAAAAATATTCTGGAGAATTTCAGAACCTGTCGAGCAAAGCGGGGGATGCTTGAGGGATCTCGCTGGCAGATCTCTGGTGGAAGCTCTGGTCACGTGTAGGCGGTTGGCTCTCTCAGAACTTTCAGATATTGAGGCTTCTAATGACTAGGGAAAGTTTGGTACTTCCTACCGCCAAGGAGCTTTTCAGTGTCCATTAGTATCGATAAGTCTCAATCTTGAGAATATCTGTTGCGCACTTCCAAGTTCCAACAACAAGCACCTCGACTCTTCCAGTTCTCGACTTCTCACGCTTAAAAGCCGGTGAAGCCTTGTTTATTCTTCGAGAGGTCATCTCCAAGTCTTCGATCCTTAGAATACATACCGGAATCTCGCTCTTGGATACTGGACCAACAGACTCCCAAAATGTTCATCCTCGTAGGGTCCTCCACTTCGACTCAGCCATCACTCTAACCCACACAGACCAAACTCGCGGACCTTGTCCAACTCGAGCCCAAAGAATTCGACAAAGAGACCAGACAGGCAATCGAAGACTACATACACGCCAAATACGCCAACAAAGTGATCCAGAAAGTCGGCTTGTGCATCTGCATGTACGACCTGCTGGCCGCATCCGAAGGACTGATCGGGCATGGGACTGGGCTTGTGAATGTAAACGGTACTTCTCCTCACCAAACCACATCATTTCATTTATCATGTTACTAATGAGACTTTCGCAGTCGAGTTCCGGCTAGTGGTTTTCCGGCCCTTCCAAGGCGAGGTTATGACCGGCAGAATCAGCAGTGCTACTGAGGCTGGTTTAAGGAGTACACTTCCCTATTCCAAGTGAGGGATTGTGGACGATAAGCTGATGAGTTGCAGTCCGTACTGCCTTCTTCGACCAGATCTTCGTGCCAGCACACAAGCTGCCCGAAGGCTCATACTTCAAGCACGACGAGCAGCTCTTCGTTTGGGACACAGGCGACACCACGCTCTATTACGACAACCAGGAAACAGTCCGCTTCAGAATCGACGAGGAAGTATTCACTGATCAATCACCCATGGGACCGAGAGACAAGGATGGTGATCCGGGAGCAAGCAAAGAAAGTCCATTTCAGCTGCTTGCATCAATGGCGGATCCAGGGTTTGGTCCGTGTTTGTGGTGGGACGATGAGGAGGTGGCGCAAGAGGAGCAAGGGCTTTTGGAGGGGTAGAGGATGGGTATAGTTTTCGTATGGTTGAGAGACAGATATTGGAGGCCGCTTTGCTTTATGGCGTTCGGCTGGGAAGAGCATAGCGTGGAGTTGGGCTCATCTTGTAAAAGATTTAGTTTAGCTGTGTCACAGTAAGAGAAATTTGAAGCAGATAAAATGTGTCTGCAGGCTTCAATAGGCAGAGAAATCCATATTTTGCAACGTATCTAGTTGAGTAAAGACGTCCAAGGGCAGTAAGATGTATCCAGAAGGAAGCAAGCCATCTACGGGCACGACCAAAGTTACATCTAGCCAGGCCTGCCTTGTCTACTGAGTTCACAGGATATCCTCACCCGGCAGATACAGTCACCTCTGCCCTTGCTTCGCAAGATGAATTCATAGAGGATGTTTTAATCATCAAGTCTCTCACCATCTCACCTCCGACCACGTACCGACTTCCGCCCATCTTTCCTGACCCATCATCTGCCCATTGACCTCAATCCCTTGCGCCGCCTGAAACCCAGCAGTAAACATCACAGCATCCTCGATACTTATCCTCCGGCCTTTAAAAAGTCCCAAACTCGACTTTTACTCACTCATTCCGGCCTCAACCACTCAAATCAATCGCCCAAGCATAGAATCATAGAACTAATCATGCGCATTCGTTCGAAACAAGAATCAACTTAGCGACTCAGATATTGATCGAGAACCAATTATTTCAAATCACGACTTCTAGTACTCGTGGCCGAAGTGGAGGTATGGCCAGTGTTGTGAAGAGAAGGGCGGTCATGTTGAAAGGTGGAGGCAGTCGGTTGACATTGACCGGTAGCTTAGCTTTTTGGGATGGTGACTTCCTGCTTCACTTCTTGACCTGCCAGCGAAAAGGATGCACAACTCGAACTTTTTTTCATTGGTATCTATTTTGATTTCTTCGCATCATGAAATATCCCAACAGGCTCTGATTTTCTTCATTGAAAGGCCCTTCTATACGGGTTCTATATTCCAACATAACGCCAAACACCTATCCACATGCTGCCCAGGAGATTATACCCAGGACTTGCTTTTCTATCTTGATCCATTGACCACAACTCCGTTCAAGCCATTCGAGATCTTCGGCCAAACAACGGCCTTCTCCAAAGCTTGCAACACGTCCGCTTTCAAATCCTCAGCATCCTCAACACCACAACTAATTCGCACGAGATCATCGAAGACCCCCACAGCCTCCCGCTGATCTTTCGGAATACCAGCATGTGTCATACTGCTCGGGACTTCGACCAAACTCTCAACACCTCCTAAGCTCTCGGCTAATGTGAAAATGTTGGTAGTCTGGCAAAAGCGCTCTGCAGCCGCATGTCCACCCTTGATTCGGAACGACAACATCCCACCACCCATACCATTCCTGTGTTGTTTCCTGGCAATCACTCTGTGAGGATGCGAGTCGAGACCAGGGTAGTTGACTGCAATGACATGCGGGCTTCCCTCAAGTGCCTTTGCCACAGCCGTTGCATTAATCGTCGCCTCCCTCGCTCTCAAATGTAGGGTCTTCAATCCTCTATGTGCAAGCCAGCAGTCAAAAGCCGAGGGAATGGCGCCAATTGCATTTTGCAGGAAACTCAGTCTCTCGTGCATAGCGTCTGAGTTGAATGCCGCGACGCCCATGACGACGTCTGAGTGTCCGTTGATGTATTTTGTAACGGAGTGTACGACAATATCGGCGCCATGGTCGAGAGGATTTTGAACGTAGGGACTCATGAACGTGTTATCGACCACAACCATGATTCCGTGCTTATGGGCAGCAGTTGCCACAGATCTGATATCTACTAAACGCAACGTCGGGTTGGAAGGCGTCTCAATCCATACAAGCTTCGTTTCCGGGATAATATGCTCCGTAATATCGACCTCGATTTGTGGCGTAAAAGTAACCTTCACGCCGTGTGCCTTTGCCACTTGTGTGAAATACCGATGGGTGCCTCCATACACGTCGCTCACGCTGATGACATGACTTCCTGCTGCCAGACTCTGCAGAATGATGGCTGTGGTTGCTGAACCAGACGCAAATGCTAACGCGTGTTTAGCATGCTCAATGGCTGCAACTGCGGTCTCGAAATTATCGCGGTTAGGGTTCGAGGAACGGCTGTACTCGTAGGCGCCAATGGGCTTCCCCACTGCAGTTTGGGCGAAGGTGGTTGAGAGGGAGATGGACTCGATGACTGCGCCGGTGACGGGATCGTGAGGAGAGCCTGCATGAACGGCGAGAGTACCAAAGCGATGGACTGGCGAGGGAGCTCGTGGAGGAGTCTCAATTGGATAGTCTGAGCGTGACATTTCGAAGAATCTGCGAGATGAGGGGTCAAATAGCGGGGTTGATGCAGTAATTTTCAGTTATTTTCAGTTGTGATCGAGTCGTGATATAGTATGCAATTGATGTGCGAGAATGAGACAAAACAGAAGGGGATATAGAGAGATGAACTAGAGGGTTGGAGTAGAGAACGATGCGGTGAAGCATTTAAACACTTTTTGGTGTTGTCAACGTTGGATTGATAATGCGTTCAGAATTTCTATGCGAGGCTAGCCGCTTCGCTGCAACAAAGGCGCAGAACCCATCACGCAATTCGAATGTGTCTGAAAACAGAAGGCTGATTATTAATGCCAAAAATTCCAAAAACAATTTGTTTGATCAGATGGCAGATGAGATCAGTGTAAATGGGTTATCTCCGTAAACCAGGACTCTCGTCCGTGCCTTGATATCGTATTTTTCGTATTTTCAGCCAACAGCACAAATTCCCCAGGAAAAGCGCTTCTGCTAGTCTTGCGCCGCTCTGCAGTTGGCGAAACATCGTACGAGGCGAAAGAACGGCTTCCGAGCAGGCACAGCCCTTTTACTCCAGGGTTTCGAACTGGAAGAAGCCGTCCCCGTAGTAGCTGAATTATTGGTTAGCTACTCTTCCACCCCCTAATTACTTGTAACAGTGGGCCCGGATTTTGTATGGTAGAATGTCTGTGCTCTAAGGCCCACCATTACAAGTAATTAGGGGGGGTGGGGGAGTAGCCTGTCGGATGCGGTTGTTCTTAACTTCCGAATTGTGCCCGCCTAGGCTACGAGCGAACTGCACATGTTTATAACCTCAACTGCTCGGCATGGTATTTGTTTCTTTGTTCCGACAATGCCTGTTGATACATACCGAAAAGTTTGGCCCAATTTATAATACTACTACTTTATAGGAGGTGCAATGCCCCCAAGGCGATCTCACAAAAAGTCTAAAGCAGGCTGCCAGCGATGCAAGAACAGGAAGATCAAGGTTAGAGAGTTTAGTAGCCTCAAATTGTTTCACACTGACTGTAACTTAGTGTGACGAAGTGCATCCAGTCTGTGGAAACTGCTCAAAGCATGGCGTTCCGTGCGATTTCGAGGGACCCATTACCCCAATCTCGAATACTCCGCCGTTGATGAGGAGCGATTCGACTAGCCATGCATCTTCTGCCTCAACACCGCAGTCCCATTCTATGGTTCTGCCAATGTACCAGAATCCCACGATTATGGTTAGGACGAATGTGAACCCGGCATCAACTCGATTGCTCGAATTGAAACTCATGCATCATTTCACCGCCTGTACCTCGCAAACATTCTCGGACACGCAGGAACAGAAAGTAGCATGGCAGATTAATATACCGAGCATAGCATACGATGCACAATATTTGATGGATGCTATTCTGGCGGTATCGGCTCTGCATATGCGGTCTCTCCATCCGGAAGATCAGAGTCTCATCAGAGCCTCGCACGGTTACATGGCTTCTGCTCTGGCTCAATATTCAACGCTGTTGAATACAGGACTATCTGAATTCAATGCCGAAGCGCTATTCTCGACTGCAGCTCTCATAGCATTTCAAGCGTCCGCATCAAGACGCTTTGACGATGACACCGCGGATGGTACATATACTTTACCCTTGGCATGGTTTCACTCCTTCCAAGGAGTCAAGACAGTTGTTATGGCGAGCTGGCAGTGGCTAAGGACCAGCGACCGTATATATCCTATCATCAATGGGCAGCCAGCCTTAGCTCTCGACCCAGACCCAGACCGGAAGCTGTTCTTTGCACCACTTCTGGACGGACTTGATGAGCAGCTTGACATGCTTCCAGAAATCGTTCGTGCAGATACGCGGCAGGCTTACGAGCATTCAGTGGCATTTTTGAACTGGTCACATCAGAGGCCTGTTCGAAACCGAATCCTTGGATTCGCAGCTACTGTTTCTCGACGATTTGTGGAATTGATTGGTCAGCAAGATCCCCGTGCTCTCGTTATCGTATCATGCTTCTTTGCGTTCACGAAGATGGTCGACGACGTCTGGTGGCTCCATGGCGTTGCCAAAAGAGAGGTGAATGGAATCTTTGGCCTTTTACCCTCAGAGTGGTGGCCAAAGATGGAGTGGCCCATGAGAGTTGCAAATCACGACGGCCCCATGGACGAAGAGACTTGGGGCCATAGCTTGGACGGACAGGAAACCAACTTGAAGATGGAGCAGCAGGAGCTGAACGCGAACAAAAACATCCATGCACATATTGATCTGGTGGCACAGATCATAAATGAGTCGGTGCCTTCGATGCCTCCGGATTGAACGAATATTGAAAGCAAGGATTTATTCAAGCGCCAATTCCGGTCCAGCGCACATCCAAGCTTCGAGATCCTGAAGGGACATAAGGCAGATCGATGTTTCTAGCCTAGAAGCACGACAATTGGGACGGGAATGCGACAGAGGGATCACCTGGAATTGACGGAAGAGATCATCTGTGGGCTACGAAAGGCATCCACTTCATTGAACACGTTGCACGGAGTATGTCAAACAACAAATCAGGATATCACACAGCAATCTATCATCTACCATCTCCCTCCTGGACTGCCTGGACCGCCTGGACCGCCTGGACCGCCTGGACCGCCTGGCCCTCCGCCTCCAGGGCCACCGCCCATTCCGCCTTGCGGTCCCCCGAATCCTCTACTGCCGTGGTATCCTGGCCCTCCTCCCATTCCTCCCTGAGGTCCGCCAAATCCACCCCCACCCCCAGGCCCACCGAAACCACCTCCATGATGACCACCATGATGGTGTTCTCTAGGTCCTCCGCCTATTCCAAATCCTGGGCCTTGTTGATGATGGCTATCATGGCCATCATACTGACCGTTGTTCATATTTCCCAGCAAGCTACCGGGCGCGAATTGTAGGTTTTGAGGAGTCCCGCCGCCACCAGGCTGGTGAGTGTTAGAGTGTGCTTATTTTTCGGATGTATAAAAGTTTGGGAAAGGGACTTGAGATATGAGTCGGTGCGAGTTACTTACATACATGGGCTGCTGCCCATTATGCCTATATTTCTTCTCGACTTTCTCCTCGACCTTGTGGATGATCTTTTCGATAAGTGTCATGTTTACTGTTCGAATTGCTGTATATGTATAAATATTATTAAATACTCGGGAGATTCAATATCAATTTGGTCTTTGTCGATATGTTGAAAGTCCCAATGACTGAATAAACACAGCAAGTCTCTTCACGAAAGTCGTGTGAGGTTATATATCCCCACGCAACCACATCCCCACAATCCAAATCCGTATTTAGACATACAGCAATCTCTCGACGTCACATAGCTCCATAACTCCAATCTTAAGATACTGAGCCTCAGTGCAAACGCGTGGCTGCCAAGAGCGAATACGTACCCTGTCTTAGCGTGGCTTGACTCGTCCACTTTCTTTCTTCATTTTCGCCTCTGAGCTTCAGAACCCAAGCCGAAGATTCTCCGACACCTTTTGAACCGAACTTTCACCTCACGTGGTAAGCCTCACAATTGACAACTTGAGAGACGAGGCAAGATGTCCTTCAGCTTCTCCTTCTCAGGCGACGATATAGAAGATGAGCATGAGCCCAAAACTGAAGCTCAGCATACGGGAAACCATGCAGCGGAAACAGGCTCACTTCAACACGCTTCAGGTCTGGCGACAAGCTCAGCATTCCCAATTGCGGGACAACCGATGCTGCCTCCTCTGTCACATTCCCTAGATTCATTACTGAAGACGTTACCATCTACGGTATCTTACAGCACACTCAAGATCATCCTAGATGATGGGAGTGAGCTATGTATTCCACGGAGAGAACTGTGGGACGTGAGGGTGCAGCTCATGGCTGAGGATGAGATTGGTGAGGAGGAGAGAGCTGGATTGGTAGGGCTGGGGAATGATGATGTGAAGACGGGGGTTTATGAAGGCGGATTTAAGAGCTGGGAGAGTAGTGTTGATGTTGTGAAGGTGCTGGCTCCTCAATATCAGGACCAAATTCCTGAGGGAAGGGTTTTAGAGGTATCTTTTTTCTAATCTGTAATGGAATCTAAGCTGAAATGTCATATAGCTAGGCTGTGGCACCGCCCTCCCATCTCTCGCTATCTTTCAATGGCGTGTCCAAAATCACTCTCAGAACACCGCGCCCCTTGATTTGGCTTTAGCAGACTACAACTCTACGGTCCTATCCCTGGTCACGCTCCCCAACTTCCTCCTCTCCTGGGCTCAAATCAGGTGGCCAGATGCCTGGGACCCTGAGGGAGAGCTTGATATTGACGAGAAACTCATCGCTGATTTCCTCGACTCCTTGAAAGCGAAAAACACCTCGCTTTCTTTCTTCTCGGGGGCGTGGAGTCCAGGGTTCGTGCAGCTTGTTGCTCAAACCTTGCCTACCCCGACTGAGGTGGAGAAAGGAAGAATAATGATCATTGGCGCAGAGACGATATATAGCCCCTTCGCTCTGCAGACGTTTGCGGACACGATAATGAGTCTGTTACAGATCAGCGAAGGCGAATGCAAGGCATTGATCGCAGCGAAAAAAGTCTACTTTGGAGTTGGAGGGTCGATGGAGGACTTTCGTGAGAGGATCAGAGGGAAAGGGGGGGTGGTGAGAAGCGTGAGGGAAGAGAGTGAGGGGGTTCGGAGGGAGGTCGTTGAAGTGAAGGTTGCGGGATGAAGGAAATGTCCGCTTCAACTTGCAGCAAAGGACATCACTTCAAGGTCACGATGGCCGACCCACAGTCAGATGTCACGAACGGCCGATAGCCTGCACAGACCAGCCTACCCGTCCACGACTGCTGACACCCTGGTTTGGTCAATGTCACGTTGGTTCCAAACAACGAATAGCCATTGGGACCTGCCTCATGAGCTTTCTCTCCATAGAGGATAGAGATGGGTTCCAACTAGGGGGAGACTGCGGTTCCAAATTATTCCTGCACCTCTGAGTACTATAAAGTCGATGATATTCCCGAAGGCAAAGCACTAAGGATGCAAGATGCATGATTCGAATTCGGGTGCCCAAATCCGAGAATTCCGAGTAAGTGAAGTTTATGTCATTATATCTCGTGCAACCGTTTCTGCATCTTCTGTCCAGGCAACAGGCTCTCTTCCTGCCACCAGTTTCCCATTACATCAAATTAGCGTCATATTTGACCCCGCAAGAGGCTGAACTGCCCCATTTATTATTGGGCGCTGTTGCGAAGACTACATACCTAGGTAGTCCTCAGACCATTTCCAGCTAAAAGTCGGCCGCACGTAACTTCAAACTTGTTCACTCCTTGATTCACTCCTCATTTCACTCTCCTAAGAGTCAAAGAGATGAGGTCAAGATGTTCTTCTCCGAATCTACCCTATCCAATTATGGATGACTAGTTCTTAAGTAAGAATTAGGATCTCTAGTATTTCGGTACTCCGGGTCAAGTCCGCAGCCTAACGCATATATTTGCTGCTCGAAGAGAGTCTCGGCGCTGAGAAGCGCGCACGTGATCAGATCCGTCACTGACTACTACTCTTTTCAAACATGGAGAAACATTATTTCTTTTGTGCGGTCAAGTTCTTCGGTGTTTCCTTTCCCGATTGATGGATATATGAATGAGTTGCGTTGAATTGGGCATTAGTGCTTGATTCTTACCCCTCGCCTACCCCCACCGGTATCTCGTTCCGGGACACCAAATTCCCAATTCGGCGAAGCCATTGTGTAACTTCAAAGATGCTTTGAAAGCTATCTGATGCTTGTGAATCATGACTGAATAATATGATTACTTTGCAATAAGCAGTGACTTCTTACTCAGCTGCTGTCAAAACTGTAAGTAGCAGGCAAGGTCTGTCTCTCGCCCGTACAAAGTCTATCTCAACTAGCAAGAACTTGTCTTCAATCATCTACCATTGCAGGATCCCAACTTACCAGTTTTCATCATGGTATCTCTCTCCCACGGACGGTTACTCTCCCGTATGGCTCGAAGGTCAGTACCTAATCCACTCTTCACCCTTCCTTCCAATCCAACCTCAAACATCCCAGTACGAAAAAGTTCTCTGCACCCGCCCTGCCCTCGCCGGCACCAAAGAAGAAGTTACCGCCGCAAACCAAGCCTTTGCGACTACCTTCGCCGCCCAGATGCCTCCTCCTGATATCTCGGTCTCCACGCGCGAGGAGAGCGGCGACTGCGTCCCAGTGCGCATCTACACTCCTCCAGGCGCAGAAGGCAAGAGCCTGCGTATCGGCGTGTACTTTCATGGCGGCGGGTACTTAGTAGGAGATCGGAACAGGGAGGATGCCTGGTGCAGGTATGTGTCGAAACATACGCCGTGTGTAGTGGTCAGCGTGGATTATAGGTTGAGTACGGGGCACAAGATGCCGGTTATGTTGGAGGATTCTTTAGTGGGTACTAAGTGGATATGTACTTTCCCTTTCTCCCTCATTCCTGAGAGTCTGTTGTGACTTGGATATCTCTCATCCTTACTATATCTCCCAACATAAAAGCTAAACCTTGAATCCAATCGTAGACTAATGCTGCTAAACTCAACGGTAACCAAAACAAAGTGTTCACAATCGAGGGCTCCGCAGGAGGTGATCTAACTTTAACAGTCGCCGACAAAATCATCAAATCGGGACACAGGGACCATATCCACGGCGTCGTAGCCATGGTGCCCATCACTGCGCACCCGGTCTCCATCCCACCCCCCTACAAGCAGCACTACACCTCATACACCGAGAACGGGACCGATGTCCCCATCGCCGTCAAAGCGACCATAGACACGATGTTCGAGGTCGCGGGCTGCGATCCGCATGATGAAAAGGTTTTTGTGACTTTGAGTCAAGATCTAGCCCAGTTTCCAAGGATGTACATAGCGACGTGTGGGAAAGATCCGTTGAGGGATGATGGGGAGGGAATGCCGCATTATTGGTAGACGTTTCCCGGGATTAAGGGAGGTGAGGAGTTTTTCAAGAATTTGGTGAAGGGGACGCAGTGAGTGTTGGGGATGTGAGTGTGAAGGCTTTTGGGTATCTATTCTATACTTTGCTTCTGCTAGAGCACAGGGCAAGCTTCCAGTTCGTTCATAGTTCAAGATTCTCTCCTTAGCTGGTCTTCTTTCCACCTCCCTTTTTCCACGCGCTTGCCCGTGCAGCACTCCTATTCTTTGGCTTGCCCACCGTCTTCTTCCCGCCTCCCTTCCCCTTCGCACCAAACTTCAAGTCCCTCGGCTTTCCATTCTTCGCACTAGCTCTGAAACCTTCAAATACAATACTCTCTGGTGTCTTCGGGATTCCTTGAATACTCTTTCCCGCATTCTTTTCCCCATCACCTCGTTTTCCAATCGCTGGCATATTCGCCCGACTTCCGTCCTTCTTATTCAGTTGTGCTGCTCCTGCTTTACCCAACAACTTGCTTGCTCGGCCTTTCAGAGACGAAGCTTCGGCGGAGATTTTAGGATTATAGATCTGGGATTTCGGTTCCAAGGTTCTAGATTTGGATGACCTGGAGTTGGATACGGCATTGGCGGTTTTACGAGGCGGTATAGCTCGCGAAACGCGGAGAAGACGAGGAAGCATGGGTGGGTACTTTTTGTCAGTAAAGAAGAGGGCTGCTTCTACAGCGTTAGAGTCCTGTCCTACTAGTTAGAAATGTTCCAATTGACCGAGAAGAATGGAACGGACCTCAAATTGCACATAAGCAAATCCCTTCCCAACCCTGGTCTTCTCGTCTCTCACCACTCGCACGCTTTCCACAACGCCAGCTTTGCTGAACTGGCGCCAGAGGCCTTCCTCGATATCAGATGGGATCTTGGACCGTTTGCGTGCGTTCTCGTCCCCTTGCTCAAGCATGCTTTCGTCGTCTACAAAGCCGAGATTTCCTACAAACACGCATCTCTTGTGGTCTATCTTCGACGGGTGAGCAACACCATCGACACGCAAATGCCGATCCAGAACCATGGTCCCATTGAGTCTCTTCACAGCTTCCCGTGCTGCGTAGGCGGTTGAGTAGACAACGTACGCGTTTGTACTTTTAGTGGTTGCAGCCATAAGTTCTTTCTTAACGAATGCGGCTTTCTTGGGGAGTGCAGTGCCCGCATAGGCAGTGGAGCGGAATCTGAGAGATTCGACTTTGTGAGCGGGTTTGTCTGCTGGTGGTACGGGGAGGTTATCGATGAAGGAGGCCATGTGTGCCATCAGGGTTTTCTTGGCGGCTTTGGAAGTTATTGCTAAGGTAGAGACATTTGCTAGGAAGACGGTTCGGGTGGCTTTTTCGAGTTCGATGGCATCTTGGTCGAGCATCTGGGTTTCGTGAAGAGGGATATCTGGAGGGGCTACTCTTGCTGGACGTTTTGCATCTTCTTCCGATTCGCCCTCACCATCTTGTAAGACTTCATCATCCTCGTTTTCGTCAAGTTCGTCTGCGTCCTCTGAAAAGCCCAGGCCTTGCTCTGGCGTGAGCTTTTGACGCTTCAACAATCTCTCGGCTTGACGTTCTTCCTCCTCTTTTTCTTCCTCTCGGGCAAGCTTTTGCATGTACTGTCCTTCCAAATCCTCTTCTTGAGCTTTTCTCTTGCGCTTTCGTTCAGGCTTTGGTAGAGAAGAGTCAATGATCTTATCCAGAAAAGGTACTCTGCCGTCCTTATCCTCGTCCTCGTCCTCATCAGATTCTGCCTCGGTGCGACCCTCTGAGAGATCCTCCATATCTGCATCTTCTATATCGCCTTCCACGCTGCTCAGCTCTTCCTCGTCGTCGATATCTTCGTCCTCGTCGGCTTCAGATTCATCTTCAACTTCCTCACCGACATTGCGCTTTTTTGAAGGCGGTGGAGGCTCTTCATAACGAGACTTTGGGGGTGGTTTGACTGGCCCGGCCTGTATTCGATATCAGTAAATAATTTGCAAGAAATAAATAGAATTACACTGAGAATTTACTTACGCTGGAGGCAAAGAGTAAGGCTAAGGTTGGGTCAACAGCTTCCTCTTGCACCGAAACAACCTTTTTGGCCCTCACACTGCCATTGGACTCCTTCTCTAAGATCTCAGACCCTTTGCGACTCCTTTTGCCCATTTTTGAGTATGTTTGGAGTGCGACTTTGACCCCTCGCAGAAGTCGATGGTTTTTCCCTCGGAGAGTTTTAATAAATTTCCGCGCTAAGTCGGCGGATCAGCCACCGCTTTTGGTCACCCGCGATCCATGTCGTCCCAGCTTTCCCACAAAGCAGATCTCCCCCGAACCCTTCTGCCGTTCTCTTGCCCTTACAGTTGCCGCCTTACGAGGTCTCCAAGAATTCATCTCAAGCCCTTACATGATTCAAGGATCCTTTTTACCAGCAGAAAACACACGGCCTACTTTTATCCCCTGCAAAACCTACGATCGCGCGCAACGCCCTCGCGACGCAAATCGCCGGCAGATCTCCACACGAGGTTATGTGATCACCACGGCAGAAACAACCAAGATTGGGATACATTGTTATTCACAGCACAATGAGCAATGAGATGGATCAAACGGCGGATGCTATACTCCAGGCAGCCGGTGAGGATGTCTCTCAGGACGAACTTAGCGACGTTGAGGTGGACGGGGATGGATCAAGCAGCTTGAGCGACATTGAAGATAAGGACGCCGAACAAGATGAGGAGGCAGAGGGCTCCGATGACCTCAGCAATGTTTCCGACGAGGAGAATGATTCAGAGGCAGAAACAGAGCGTCTCGAAGAATCGCCGAACAAATTTCGACAGCAGAAAGATGTCGTTCTTAGCTCCAACAGCAACAACCAAAGCTACGAACGGAGTCCCAGTAAGCTTCAGAAGCAAATCACACCGGACGATCAGGAAGACGAAGATGACGATGATCCCCTTACTGAAGACGACATATCTGCGGACGAGCTCCCTGACTCCCCCAAGAGCCACGACGAAGCCGAGGTCGAAGCGCCCACAGCGCCGACATCCCTAGAAAACTCCTCCGGTGAATCAAAGCAGATGCTGTCCGTCAAGGACGCGGAGACACGAAAGCGCAAGCGGTCAATAATGGCAGGTAGCGGACTCGAAGACGATTTGGAGGAGCCTTTGCGCAAGCGCACAGGCTCTATAATGACTCCTGGTGACGACTACGCGATTGAAGGCGATCCTAACCAAGACGAAGAAATAGACACATCTCATCCCATCAGTGGGAACATATCCGGTGACGAAGGCGGGGCAGCACAGGAGGAGGACCCCAACGAAGAAGTCGAGGAACCGGTCGCGACCGATGCAAATGAGGTCGAACCCTCTGAAGTGCCTGTATCACCGAAGAAAAGAGGTCGGAAGAGGAAGAAGACAATTGAAAATGGTGATGGTATCCAGAGTGACGCTCCAGAACCGACCGCAGAGGACGAGGTGGCGCTCAATGGCGGGGATGAGGCTAGGAATGGCGAAGAAGACCAGGCAGATAATGAGGGCGATGATGAGGCGGAGCTGGCATTGAAAAATGAGGAAGAGCGTGAGTTGGCTCGCTGTTCGAGTATGCCTCGATGCGAAGCACTGACGAAATCCGCAGTGGAGAAGAAGAGAAAGGCCCTGGATCAATTAAGCACAATAGAACAGCAGTTCGCAACCTTCAGGGACAGGTCAGTCAACTGGTCTCTTGCTCAATGACACCGCTAACTCTTGTCTAGGCTCTACGATGAGCGACTCGAGCAGTTCAATCGCGAAGAGGCGATGCTTCGATCAGATAATCCTACCCACCCAGAATATCTTGCAATGATGCAAGCGATCCAGGCGCGAATGGATGAGCGAATCAGAGTTGCAGGCAAGATATTCGATTATGAAATGGAAGCACTCAAGAGATGCTCTGTGGCCAAGAGGAGTCAAGTCCTCACCCAGTATAAGCAAGAAGTTCGCGAGATTCGGGAAAAGAAACTCGAGGAACTTGGTAAACAGTGGTACGATATCCAGCACGATAGAAGGAGCTATGCCGGTAGTGTTCCAGATTTCGCTCTGAAATTCCCAACGAAGCGGACACAGCAGATCACGAATCAAATTGCGTATAGCAACGAGGTGTCCATTCTTTCGGGGATTGCCAAATATATTGGATTCCCGGCTGCTCCTCCAATGGCTTCAACTACAGCCGCCGAACTCGAGGAGGATTTGGAGAAGATGACTGTAAGCTTGTGTACATCTCCACGGTTTGGAGCAGGCTGATATAAGATTTAGCGAGCAAAGCAGCAAGCACAGATCCAGCCAGCCGCTCTTCCCTTGCAGGAGCTGGCAGCTCTTCGTACTGTCGGATCAACTTCGCGCTTTAAGCCCGCTGAAGAAGCTTTCGTTGAAACGACTCCTTGGGCGAATCCTCAGCATCCTTCTCATGCCCATCTCCTCCAGAGACAAACCTCGGCGCAACACGCACCCAGAACAACCAGCCCCTTCTCTCAGATCCAGGCTCAACCACGACGGCACTCACATCAACACGGTTCAGGAGTTCCGATTTCTGGCACTTTCTCTTCATCTCTACATCATCACTCAAATGGCGTCTCGATATCTGGCGGCCGTATCTCACCTCATAATCCTTTCGGAAACTCGAATCACTCACATACAATTGCTCCTTCACCGCTAGGCAGCCGACAAACATCATTGTCTCCACAACAGAGTCGTGCAGCATTGCCGGACCAGCAACATAGCTTGACCAACCAAGATATTGCTAAAAGCAATGGAGCACAACCCTCGAATAGTATCGGCCTTTCCGACATGGCTCGTGATACTTCTCACGAGATGAGGCGGGATCTAGCCACCGCGATCTTCGGCCGCTTCTGATTACTTTACACGATAATGACGGGGTAACACATGATGAGGGCGTCCGGAAGATACCTGCATGACTGGGGGAGCATGATGGTTTGGGAGTGTTATATATACTGGTCTTTTCCAGACACAGAGACTCTGATGTCATTTTGGCGCTGCTTTCCTTCCTCATGATGTCTGTACTCATAGTGGAGTTGGTATGTTGCGACAATATCCCAATTCAAGCATAGCCTTCTGACCATAACGCCTCTGCAATGCTTCGTGATTCTAATGTAGATATTTATACACTTCACCGTCGCTTCAGCTTACAATGCTCTGCCATCCTCGCCCAGGTCATTTCCTTTATCCTCGTTTATCCACCACGGCCTGCGCGATTGTACTTGCTCGAGGTTGAGGCGACTGCGCTGGGGCATCGGGTACTTGAACATCCTCGAAATCATCTTGGGACACGGCTCTGATCGTAAACCAGTCTAGAATTAAAGGTGAGCTGCAGGAGCCTCAAGACTGCTTCGGTGTAAACATACAGACGCCCATGCAGAAACCGAATAATCCAATTCCCGTCGCCATATTTCTGATCAGATACGGTCTGCGTGCGCGGATGAGGGCGGGGGATTGCTTGTAATGTTTGTCATAGTAGGAGGACTTCGGTAATCTGTCGGTATTGTGAGTCAAATAATCGATAGGAGAACTAAATAGGTAGCTTACATCGCCATCGTGACTTCTGTGAATGGAGTCAATGAAGTTGAGCTTCTCGAAGTATAAACGAACCACCTTTTGGAGAAAGGACGCCAAGTTCGGTCGCGCTAAACCTTAAATCCTGGCTCGATCGTTGACTTCACTTTCGCGAGTGCAAGGCGCGTCCACCCAAGAAAGTAGTTATCAAATTTCTTTGTTCGTTCTTTCCTGCCGCCTGCACACGACCAGAATGAATAGTACCCTCAATCGCCCAGTCTCTTCGAATCTGCGACAAGTTTACTTCTCCTAATTCAACCGACTTTCATATGCAGCTTCGAGAATCTAAGCTTGAGCTCCCTCGAAGCTATTGAACCTCCACCATGACGGGCCCCGCGCTGTCCGTTGAACAGCAGATCAAGCAACTAGATGATGCGCGCAAGTTGGTACTGAGCGACTCGAACTACTACCCTGAGATCATACAAGGAATCCTTCCCATTGTAGCTCCTGGCTCGAGAGTTGAATTACGAAGATGGGTTGCAGACTTCCTTGCGGAAACCTTTGCGAGCCCCAGGGTCCCGGCAGAACAGAAGGAGACATTGAGTCTGATAGTACTTGAAACTCTGAAGTCTATGATTGAGAACCCAGGAGAAGATGCGGCTGTTGTGAAAAGTGCCGTACAAACTGCAGCAAGCATATACCCTCTGGTCTTTAGATGGATGTAAGTTGTCCTATGCTCCTTACCACCTGGCATAGCAGAATCTGATACCGATATGATTGCCATCACCCATCAATATATTCACTATCCCATGTAATCACTCATTGCACTTTAATGCTGGTGTATGGACTGCGGAATCTAACCTATCTGACTGAATAGCATCAACAATTCTTATGACGGTCCAACATGGGAACGAATACTTGCCATAAAGTCCATGATACTGAGAATATGGGATACTGCCGCTCCAGGTGTGAGGATGTGCTGCATCAAATTCGTTCAGCGGATAGTATTGGTCCAAACCAAAGGCCCAGACGCAGACCCAAAGGTAAGGACGGCGTTGTTGATGATTAGGTTCAGGAACTGATATGTTCTTCTTACAGCGTGGCAACCCTCTTGAAGTTTCCCTCACTATGATGCCCCCAAATCATCCAATCCTTCTCCCTAAGAACTTAGAAGCCGAGGCTTCAGGTTTGTTGGATCGGATGCTGGCCGTCTTTCAGGAAAACATCAGGTGAGTCTCTTTCTCTGCATTCCCTTCTTCAGCTAACTGAGATCAATAGCGATGCTGTTCTTGTTGATGCCACATTAAATTCCCTTTCCATTCTCATCCGTACCCGGCCCCAAATCTCAAGTAGAATATTGAACGTCATCTTGAACTTCAACCCATTAAAGCAAGCGAACTCGCCTATGACCCCTAAGCTCCGCGTGATGGTTAAGTCTATGGAAAAGACCACTAGATCACTTCTGATTCACGTCTTGAAACGGTACGCTGCTTTCTCCCACAACGGCTACCCCCATGCACATCTACTGACTTGCAAAGGGATCCCCAGAATCTTCTTGCTGGACGCATCCAACAATACGTTGAGAAGATGATCAGAACAAGGTCCGATATCTTCGACGAGACAACTCGAAAGCGAGGTCCTCTAGAGCCTACAGATGGCCTCGATCCGTCGAAACGTCAAAAGCTTGGAGCGCAAGTCAAGACGATTGCCCCAAAGTTCTACGTCCCTCCATTGACTCCTGGCCCACACACAATCGCTGAGCTCTTCACCGTCACTGGCGAGGACTCGCTCAAAACATTTGATGTTGCACAAATTCCTGAGGACCTTGTCGTCAAGATTGGCATCACCATCCTTCAGAGAATCGACGCGACTACTCTTAACCAAGCAGTTGAGGTAAGGCCATCCGTTTCCCAAAACTCGAACTGGCTGACCATTTACAGGGCGTCCGTCAGAGATTCAAGTCTCTCATACCTGCTCCACCAGAACCTCTGAATCCTGCCACCGCACCACTGGGAGTAGATGAGGACGATGACGACTATGAACCAGACTTCTTCTCTGCCGAGGACACGGAACAGATTCTGAACAAGCTTGACAGTGCACCTCCCGAGCAAGAAGTCGTCAAGGGTCCGGATATGGAGCTTGGTCACTTCACCTTACCCACTCCTCCACCAATGACCTTAGAGCAAACTCAACAAGCTGGGCAAGCAACCATCGGAAGAGTCTTTGACGTGATGAAGACATTAGATGAGAAGGGTAAGAAGTCAAAGGGTGGCATGAACCGGCTTGCTGCTGCTGGCTTTGACCGCGATGCTTGGATAACCATTATCACTCGATTGGCAACACGCGCTGAAGCTGGATTGGAAGAGCCCTCAGATGCAGTCAAGGTCGAAAAGGACGGTTCAACACCGGTGGCTCTTAGCAACACCATCCGGGAGAATCTCTACCTCTACATCTTGGAGGACTTCCGAAAGCGGATCGATATTGCCGTTGCGTGGCTCTGTGAAGAGTGGTACAACGACAATATACAGATGAAGTCCGGTGAAGATGCCGTTCTGCATTACGAGAAGTGGGTGATCAAGGTGCTCGACGGCTTCGTCCCATACTTGGATAATCAGGACCGTGCACTGGTTATCAAATTCCTTGGCCAGATTCCTGGATTGAGCGAGGAGGTCCTTGAGAGAGTTAAGGGACTGTGTGTGAATCCGGCTACCGTCCAGATTGCGCTTCAGAGTCTGCTATATTTGATCATGTTCCGGCCGCCGGTGAGAGAGATGGCTCTCGTCACTGTCGAGGACATTTGGGACAAGTGTAAGGAACCTCTTTCCATTCTTCTATCTACAATGACTAACCTAGCGGTCATAGACGAGGATGCTAGACCCTTGGCCGCAAAGCTGTTCTCGAAATGGCGACCTGGACTCGGTGAGCGATTGAAGACAGAGGAAGAATCGAAGACCGAACAGACCGAAGAGAAGAAGGAGAATGGAGACGAAGCTACAGCCACCGCTGCGGCATGAAAGGGTTCACTTCAGCGCACGAACTGGCTTTGTATTACAATTTTAGCGACACGCGTGTGACATTTGAGCATCATGGGCTGGCGTTCAAGGATGGATACCTCGACTTGCATTGGAGGGAATTGCCTTTGCATCGAGCAGTTGCTGATGCGGTGATGCGGTGGGAGCAAAACAATACTGGGCATTGGGAGAACTGTATATCACATTTCTCTGTATTACTGCGAGAGTAGACAAGCAAAATGGATGCGGTCATGATGAGACGAGATGAATGGCAGGAGAGAAGCTACTAGCAACAGAAGTTGCGTTCTTGCGAATCTCCAAATGCATTCTATGATTTTCGTGATGTTATATGACTTCGACTTGATCCTAGAATTATCGAGGTAAATATGCCAGGGTAAGATAAGTGTCTTCTCGGAAACGCGGAGAATATCAAGGTGATGGTATGGTCATCCCTGCATGATTTCTTACCAGTACTTTTATAGTAGATGTGTACGACTCAGTTGTAATTTCTGACAAAATTTGGGTCTGGCGGGGAGAAGGGGACTAATTATGAGGCGGTCGCCCAGGGTTGGTTAGCAAGGGACACTAGGATGGGGCGTTATCTATGAAGTTCTTAACATTACGAGCTATTGCAGGGTGTATTCGACAAATATTAAACTTTTGATATTAAGTTACTCCAGACTTTTAAGCCTTGAGGATATGTTGGAGATACTTTCGGGAGGTCAAGTTGCGGCTTCAGATGAACTTCACGGGAATAAGATTGTGCTTTGGTATCGATCATCTAATGATCAGATAAGAATAGAAATGCGGCAGCTCTGTGCTCAAGAATTTCTCCTATTCGTCATACACAGCAATACCAGAACAAATCATTGGAATAGGAGACCAGACGGCCGCGCATACAGAAGACTCTCTCCAAGGCTTTCTTCTTTGATACGCTGCAAAAGCAAGCCTTTGATCCCGAGTTCTGCATCGCCAGATCGGCTCCCAGGAACTTGCCTGCAGATCAGATTACATTTGCTCCCATTGGCGCTGCTGCGGAAAACGAAACAGCATCGTCAAGGTTTCAGGGTGATCATGATGGCGATTAAGAGGCAGGAACCCGTAGCCCCTGCGTGAAGGAGATTTTCATCTATGCAGGAGTCACTGGATGTCAGCAAAAGTTCGGCAAGCAGGCTAATGTAGTGACCGGATACCCCAGTACGGTGCCGTTGATTGGGGAACGACGCCTCACAGCCTTGCACTACCGTCAGAGATCAATGCGACTCTGCATCCTCGCTTTACTTTTCACTCCTATGCTGTGCTGACAACACGACTCTCCATTTATCACAAAGGTGCTTTATCACTTTACTTGCCATTCCATATCCGCAATTGCATCCCCTATGCGATATTCGACAAAGAAGAGAGAATAGAGAGATTGTCGGGAAGGACAACGCGCCGGTTGTTGGAAGAAACATTGGAGACACGGAATTGCGGATTTCCGGGGAAGACATGAGCAATGAGTGCTTGGGAACCACATCCTCCGCTGAATATCCCATTTCAAAGGAATATACAGAAGCATTGAGAATCTGCTTGTTGCAGCCTGGTGTTCCCCTTTCATCCGTGGTCTCGATTCCTGCAGTCTGACCGCTGCGGTTCTGGACGACCCAACTGGAGCGGTGGACTCGAGTGGTGGAAAGAGGACTCTGAAATAGCGGCGACCCTAGGCATAGTCATCATTCGAGAGAGGAGTACCTATTCATAGCAACTAGGGATTGTGCGAACTACCAGTTGTCCCGGTATCAATTAGTAGTGTCTAGAACGACCCAATTTTTGGACGACCCGGGTCGAAATAGCGACGTTGACCTCGTTGCCTCGCGGCCTTACAACCTCCTGCTGAATCTTCGAAAGGGACTTTCTGATGGACCGAACTACATCACGTTCCAACATTCACACAAAGACGGGTGTGGACGTTCCCAAAACTTTAAAAGCGCAACTTCGTACCCTTTCTCCCGTTTCTTCAAGCTCATTAAATACCAAGATGAACGGCTACTCGTCAAATGACTCGAAGTCCTCAAATGGTGCGATAAGGATGGTTCCTGCAGATTCGCTGCAGATAGATACTACAACAAACGAGTAAGCCGGGTTTCTTGATCTTCTTTGCAGAATTGATTGAATCTTCCAATCCGCTTCAGCTTCCCCAAGTTTATGAAGCTCCTCTTGACTACAATATTTCTAACATCTGAGTTAAAGCTTCTCACGCCTCGGCCTCCACCAGAACGGTCGCGCAATGCCTCCTTCTGCCCATCAGAACTCAACGCTCTCTCCTACAGCAACTAGTGTGGTCCGGAAATTGAGCGCAGAATTCGACGGCCCTTCAAGGATATATACCAATGGCAACTCCCACAATGGCATCGATGATGCTTTGGCCAGCAAAACTAGTGAAGACACCACAAGTCCCGATCAGTGGTCTTCGGCGATTGGCAAAGCTAATACGGGAAAATCAGGGAGAGTCATAGAAAAGATTTCCGCCGAGAGAGATGCATATTCGAGAGAGCTAAAGCTGGAGAAGCTGCTGTCAGAGGAGCTTAGGTCGGAGGTGAGGATGGCTCAGGAGAAGGTTGGGCAAGTACTTTCTGAGAAGGAGGCGCGGGAACACGAGGACAAGATAAACCGCGATCTGATAAAACGAAGGGACCGGCAGCTCGAGGATGCGAGGGCGGCTTTAGAGGCGGAGAAGAAGAAAAGTGCGGCGGCGCAGGAGGCGGAAAATGAATGGAGAGAGTCGTTCATGAAATATCAGGCAGAATGCGATATCCAAGTCCACAAGCATAAGGAGAGGGCAGATTACCATGAAGGCCGCAGCAAAACCATGTCCGATCATTGGGAGGATCAGAAGCGGATATACGACAAGGGCATGTCTCTTATCAACAAGCGGATCGAGGAGGTTCTCGAACAGAGGGAGCGAGACAACGAGGAGAGGAGAATGGAGAGAAAGAGGGATATTGAGAAGATCGATAATCTTGAGAGGATATGCGATCAGAAAGCCGTGGTTATAGCGCAGATGGAGGCCATGATCAGTGCCTATAAGGAACTATTGGAGGAGCAAATTAGGTTAAAGGACGAGTCGATGAAGGATCTTGTGGCCGATGCCGAGTTCACGAATGCGTACTGCAACAATCTGAGGAAGGAGATGGAGGAGACCAAGGACAAGATGAACTGGGTCATGAATGTCAAGAAGAATGTGAAGGATGCGCAGTAGCCTTGGTCTTCTCTGCACATTGTCCTTGGCCTTGGACCTCGGTATATTTGACCTCTGGGATAAGATATATGGGTTGGCACCTGCACATACAACTTGTGTATATGGAAGGAAGAGTGAATAGACTCGGCCTGTGGATTACGACGCTCATGACATAGAGCTTTTTTTTTTCTTTCTTTGCTGTGGGCACATACTGCATTAGGGAGGACTGGATAGTTGTGGCACGACTCGGCATCTACCTTGATTTGCTTGGCGTGGCGTCTAGAGTTCCTCATCGGAGAAGAAAGATATGACGCCTTTTATTCTCGTGCAGATATGGGTGGCTATGTAGTTATAGGTGTTGCTTGCATTGCGTGGTGCGCTGGATTTTCTACTTCATGACGAGACGATTTGTGATTTGCAAAGGGCCGGAACTTACTTCATTGTAATAGAGATCAATGGAATAGAAAGACAGCTTTGATGAGGTTTCCTTCTGTCTTGTTTGCTGAGTATGATTTGTGTAACTTGGCTCATCATTTGAGTTGCCTGCGAAATGTCACCTCCAACATCATTGCCTTGAAGTTTATCTTGCAGAGTATTAGTTGTTTCTGCGACAGAATCCTCCTGGAAGTTTTGCTTCATTATTGTGCACATTCTACCTGCAAATTACCAAGTTCTCTGAGTAATTGCTCTCTTCACTCCTTATCACCTCCAGCTCCTTATCCTCGAGCATGTCCTATAGAGCTATCTTGCAATCTTCTGAACTAAAATCGATCTGAGTTCTTGCTTAATCATTACGCACATTCTCTCAGTCATTGCCAGATCCTGCAGTCTTAAAAGGCTCTTGGAAGTCTACCGCAGCTTGTACTGCCCGATTGCAACATCTCACTACTACACTCACAGACTATTTTGGATTCTATTCCTCCAACAAGAAGTTCTTGCTCAACACCATGCATACTTTCTGCCATTGTCAATCGGTACATGAAGAGGCAGAAGAACTCCACTTGAGCTTTCACCGCCTAATTATAACATGCTGCTGCCACAAATTGCCTGCTTCCTCTTACCCACCGCCAAATCTTTTGTTGACTCTCGCTTAATCCTGCATGCTTTCTTAGCTCCTTACTCGCCGGTACATAAAGAGATGCAAAATTCTAGTTTCAGGATTTACTGCTTAATTTCGACATGTTTATCACTGCCAGGCCTTTTTTAGAACACTTCCCATCGCCCGGTTGGAAAATGTCACTACTAGAGGTCACCAACTTCCTCTTCTACGACTCGGCTGATCGACCTCTTTCTCTAAAACTCACCGACTTGTTCTTTCAACTTATTACTAGACTCACTAGGTTCTCGCTTAACTGGTATGGTTGTTTTCTCTCCCATCCCTTCACTTGCTGACAAATTCAAGAATGGCACAAATTGAAAGCGCCCCCTGCCACCCTAGGTATGCAATATATCATCACCACAGCTCACCTACTGCTTCTCTTTATCTTGTCAACAAAATTATTGAGTTTCTGACAAGCCAATTAGGCCTGGGCACCTGGTTTCTCAGGTGCTTTCTTACCCTGCAGCCAAGATGAAGGCATATAAAAGGCGCTCCTACTTGGAACTTCAACACAACACAACGTATCACCACCACACCTCACTAGCATCTTCATTTCGCCAATAAATTTGCTCTCAGTTCATGTAAAGACACAACGCACGGTTTCTCAGCAACCGCTTCTAACAGCTAGCACATGAAGATATATCAAAGGCTGACCACAGTTCCTCTGCTAGGGCCGTCTGTCACGGCTAGCTCTTAGCTTACCGTTGCCGCCTCGCTTAAATAGCCGAACTCGGGATAGGGGAACATTCTAAACCGCGCAGAAGAAGCGGCCTAGGATGACATTAATTGTGTATTTAATATGAGGCTTTGCCCCCAAACTTTCCTTTCTTCTTTCCTTAGTCTAGAATCGTCAATAGACCTGATTCTACTGTACGCTTCACAGAGCCTTGATTCTAGAGCCGTGACACTGTCCAACACAACAAATCATTCCCACACTTCAACACTATCTTCACCTCAGTAATAAAATCACTTCGCTTATACTTTTCTCGGTTATTTTAACTAGCCGCGAAACACGGAAAGGGCGGCAATGGCTCACTCAGACATTGCATGTATCATTCAGACATCTCATCAGCTTTTTTATCATCTTCCCAGCACAATATCCCCACTTATGTCTTTATCAGTTACTTCAAACCACATGCCAAACATAGAAAGGGGCAGCAATGGCTCAGAACACTGTCCAGCCCCTAGAAATTGGAAACAAAGCCCATATATCATCAAGACCCCTCGTCAGATTCTTCGTCTTGCCAACAGAATCAATCTGAATCCATGCCAATTGATCTCGCCTTTCTTGGCCATGGCAAGCGCCTGCCGCATAAGGAGAGATGGGAAATACATGTTGCAGCTCTAACCGCCACAGACATATAACAACACAAGACCGCTATACCTCGGCAGCATCTCTATCTCCTCTCAATGCCGCCAATGCGGGGAATCTTACGACTACTTCAACAACTTCGCTTTCAAATCTGGGCTGACCTCAACCTCAATGCTCTTGCTTGTTTGTCTTGCGAGCAACAATACTCGCCTCCTCTTCAACGATGGAGTTAATGGTTGATGCGCGCATGGACCTTGGGTATGGTTGCTCTGATCTCGAGCCAAAAACTTCAGGACTCAAAAGACCCCAGCTCCCAAAATGTCTCAGGTAAGTGTTCCAAGCGTTCATTCCTCTCAGCCTCTGACCTTCTGTGATTCGGGTCTCAGCAGCTATGCTCTTACTCGTATCCGTCCGAAGACATCAGATTCGGTCGATGATGCACCCTTAGGTACTCAGAGACGAGAGAAATCCAGAGACAAGAAACACTCAGAGACGTGAGATACTCAAGGTCGAGAGATACTCAGAGATGAGAGAATTTCAGGGGCGGTGCTTATCGGTCAGGGGCAGCAGCTTCTGCCTTCGGCCGAATGTACCTGAAACCCTCTTCTCTGTTCAAGATACAGATCGTCCTCGTAAATTGGTGCCCTAGGCCTCAACCTATTACATTACCCCACCGAGAAGAGCTTATTTGTTACACTCTCGATCGCGCCTTCATCGCGATCTCATCTTCTTCCAAACAACGAACAAAAACTCTGCAAGCGCGATACCTCTTCTTTCCTGAGTCGATTTCGACTCTTCTCGGCCATCGTATAGTCTTCACATTCGCTTTCAGGAGTCACTGGCCCCTTACGCGCCGCGTGTCTGGTGCGCAGGCCTCGAATCGAGAACTTCGCATACGAGAGCTACCAAACCAAAATATTTCACGTTCGTGAGCACCTCACGACCCCAACAAGTCACTCAAGCCTTTTCAACGACCCGCAACATGGCGCCTCCATCGAGAGCCGCGTCGAACCCCATGTCCTTCTCAATGTCCTCAACGCTAGCCCCACAACCGAACCCTTCTCGAGACAGAACCATCGTCTTTGCCACCGAGTGGCACTTCAAACCAGCTGGTGTTGAGCTGGTCAAGAAGACTTTCGAGTCGGAGATCGCAATCAAAGAGTTGGTGTGTACAATCTTACTGCTTTGCTCTTTAAGCTGTTTCCCTCAATTCACAATCCCCACCCCTTTCATCCTTCTTCACAATCATTTCTCTTTTCAACAATCCATATCTCCTTCAACCACCCTTCTCTACTTCAACTTCCCTCTCCGCTTCTCCCATCTTCCTCCACTTCAACATTTCTTCAGAACACTGCCAATCTTTTTTCAATTACCGCCCCTTGTTCTACTCAGTCCGGCTACTCGGTTGCTAACAACAAGCTCTTCTACAGGAGGCTGAACATAGATGGAATGACAATGATCAAACATTCCGTGTCCGCTGCCTTGTAGACGATGTTGGCTTGGTCTTGGGAATATTTTATCGAATCGTTGATCAGATTATTCGGATAGAGTCCTCAAGAAAGGAAGATGACGATACTGAAGATGATGGCTTCGTGGATGCTGACTTTAATCTTGAGGATATTCGAGAACCACCGGTAAGTGAATTTAAACCTCTCTTGTTACTAATGTTGACCCGATAGTAGATCAATAGCACGTTGATTCAACGCATTGTGGACTGGAAGGACGAACACGCAATCGCCAACGGCAGCTCCGAAGAGAGCCCAGAGAAAGCACTACCACAACAACCTCTTCCTGGAAATTTTCCGGTTGAGATTCGATACTGCAAAGCAAAGCAGATTTGGTCTTGCGATGGCCAGGGCATTCAGCTTGGTGGTGTCTTGTCTGGTCAAACAATTGCAGAGCTTTCGCGATTGACCGGCTGCCGATTGATCAAGGATGACGATGCGGGCAACCTGTACATTGGTGCAGACCATGAAGCAAATTGTCAGCTTGCTCTATCAAAGTTGGTCAACATCTACAAGAACTATGTACGTTTTGACTTCGCAAGGGCAGGTGATTTTCATGGGTGATTGAATCTGACTTTAAGATAGGGGCCGATCTTGACTTGCGCAGAACATATCTGCTACAGTGAAGGACTGGAGAACTACAATGTTGTATTCAAAAGCATTGTGAACGTCAAGAAGAGATTTTTTGAGACCACCTTGCTTGACGAGGTCAACTACTTCCGCCCATTTGATCCGAATTACGAGAACCTCCATAGAGCCACGGTCGTTCGAATCGCTCCATGGAATGCTCCACGAGGCTTGTACCTCCCTGATAAGTTCGTCAGCATTTCGGCCGCAGTTGAAGAAGTCGACAAGGACATTGGGCCGAAGACATGGGCTGATTTTGTGTATGTGGGTAGAGTCTCCGGACTGGGTGCCAATTATTATGGCCAACAGCCGCCTTCAGCACCTTCCCGTTTGACGCCCCCAGTCCAGGCTCTCGGAAATGTAGTCACACCCGCTGTCCCAAATATTCGGAAAGAGAACGTACCACTGCAGCCACAAAAGAGCACGCCAGCAATTCTTGCCCCAGCTCAGAATGCAAGTGTTCATCGATGGGCAAATGAGGTCCCCGAGATTCTTCCCGCACCTCCAAGTAATCACAATCCTCTCTTTGTGGCTAAGATCAATTTGAATCCTGGTGAGTTAATTTTCGAGTTTTTGGGTGACAGTACTAACATTGATCAGAGAACAAGATTCAGACGATTGGAAACTGGGATACTTATAAGGAGTTCACGCCAGGCCTTGCCCTTAAGTCGAAGGAATTGTCTATCAACGTGCCCAGGAGCAGCGGCCTAGCTCGCAACATCGCAGTCATCAAGCAAAAGACGCAAGCAAACAACGCTGGACGTGTAGTCTCAGCGCCGATGTCTCCAAACCAATCTTCAAGTACGTTCTCATAAGCCCTTCCGGACACCAGTTTTCTCATCAACTATTGTTCAATTCTCTCAGGCGAGATGATTAACCCTCTCAGTATTGGTTTCCGGACTACAGAAGCCCCTGAGTCCCGTGAGACTATCCTCAGGAACCCACCTGGCAGACCATCCCTCATCTTCGGCCAACCACGAGAAGAACCAAGGCATTGATGACGATGAGCTGACTGGACCGGGAGAATATACATTCAATGAAGAACGTCGAGGTCGTTCGAGGATTCAAAAGTCAGTCAATCCCGATTTCATGGGTGACGGAATCCACAACTTTCCGACCGGCCCGCAAGTCAATCTTCTCGATGAAGACGAGGAGATCACTTTGAAGTGGGGTGTCTTGTCGCCCGTAAGAACTGGCCCTAGTTCGATTTCAGAAAAGGTACAGACACAGAACGAAGAGGATAGCCGCCGATATGCAAAGACTATGAAGCAGAAAGCACCCAAGCACAACCCGTTTGCTGGAAGACTGGAAATGCCAGCTTCAGCCCCTGTCAGAATGTCTGTTACAGACTCTCAAAACGATGACCCGCTACCAGAGTTTGTTGCCCATATCAACAGAAGTTTCGAGGAGATGATGGGACGACTTCGAACCTTCCGTGGCCAAGTTATCGTCACTGCGGAGTTTGGTCGCATCTTGCTGGGACGTGTTCGTCCGAAGTATCATTTCAAGAAGGACAATGATCACACCTGCAAGCCGGAGAAGTTCAAGGCCCAGCTACAGATTCTGTCTCCTCGCACATTCTTCACAAACGTCTTGACGTCCGCCCCAGGCGATATTTCGTACCTGATTGGTTTGAAGGACGGCAGTCGATCGGATCTCTGGGTGCCAGTTATTGGGGGATGGCCTGCGAAGTACGAATTCCACTTCCAAGAGGCTAAGCTAAGCTTTACCCCGTTCATCATCGAAGTAAATGGAGAAAATTTCGAGACGAAGATTAAGACTCGCCAAAACTTCGGCAACCTCTTTATTCATGGTGTCAGCCGAGTGTGGGACTTGAACGTCGGAGCCACTGGATTCAGATCTGGCGGAGATCTGGAGGACAAATATGGCCAACTGGCGACTGAACTTCTATTTTCTTTGCATATCCCGTAAGTTGTCCTACGCAACACCATGTGTCTGCTCTCGCTAACATACCCACAGACCGAAGCAGCAACAACCCCAAGTCTACTTTGAGCTTGATCATTCGTTGTACCAGCGGTATATTCTAGACCATTTGCACGTCCGTCGATCCCTTGAGTTCAAGACCAAGGATGGCAAATCGGCCATGAAGGTTACAGAAGTCCATACCCTTGACATTAATAGCAGACCATCCCCAAACAAGTTCACCCATAGAATGTTCATGGCTTCTCCTGGGCCTGCTGATCGCAAGGCTGTTGACAAGCTAGGATACTGGCACGAGGTTAGCATTTCTTCTATCGACACCGACACTCTCCTCAGGCAGAATGCCGATTTGGAGCTGGGTGACGAAGTTGCATGGACCCCGAGCGACTTCACGAACAATAAGGCAATGAAGGATATGGTCGGTCCCGCTCTCGAGATGTTGAAGAAGATGGACGGAGTTGGATGGTACAACGACAATGGTGTTGACATCCGCTCGGATGAAGCTCAGGCTGCAACTAGCCAGCAACCTACAGAACCTCATCCAGGAAGTCCATTCTGGTAGACGGTCATCTGGTTGCTTGTAAAAATATCTCACAACCATGAGAGTCTCACGTGGGGAGCTTTGTATTTGCATTGGCGAGGCGTCCGCTTGCGTCCGAGACAATGTTGATTAGATGTAGAGTAGCAAATGTGAAGTTTATTGTAAATTTGCGGTCTCACTTTGCAGTGAAGATTGAATGACTAAAACCCCAGGTGTCAGTATCCCAAGAATGTGTGCCTCAAGAATGTGAGTATTTAAGTTTATGAAGTAGAGAATATCTAGGTATACAGCTATAGATTCCTCAAATATATATACGTATATTGGGCACAACAGAATCAAGTCCTGTCCATTGAGATATTTTGGTTCCATCCACAATTTTGTGTTTGAGTGGTGTTGAAAACTGGAAGAAGTCGTCGACATGAAGATAACCCCATCCCCAAAATGCCGGAGAACGCCATGCTCGACCTGCTAAAATCCAATCAACCCGCTTTCATGTCAATTTAACGCTCTCAGATTCCCCTCACACGTATCTCGTCAACTGCATCCTCACAGCCTCTCTTCACTATTTCGCATCCACCTTTTCCCATCTAGGCCTCTTCACTTCGACACCTCAACCGTCATCACGTCCTCCCACCAAAGGGTCCTCCCTGATGGTAAGGTCCATAGTTCACTGCGCCAAAGGCCTCCCGTCCACTGGTCTTGATACCTTTCTTGGTCGCTTGCTGCCGTTCGTACTCGGCTGTTGGAGGCTCGCCGAGTGAGTTTAGGAATTTCTTGGTCTTTTTCCAGGCTTTGGAGGCTGTTTGGGAAGCAGATTTCTTGTGTGAAGAGGAGTAGGCGGGAGGTTCTGAGGTTGAGCGGGTGGGCATTGTGGAAGAGTTTGTGGGTGAGCGTGAGGGTCTAGAAGGAGAGCGAGAGCGCGGCGGGGATGATGTATTGAGGTCAGAGTTTTGAGAATGTCTTGGAGGTGAGGATGATTTATTGGCGTTGCGGGATCTAGAGGGAGAACGAGCTTTGGACTTTAGAGATGAGAAAGTAGGGGTGCGGAAGGGCCAACGTTTCGAAGATGGTTGTGAAGAGGAGGGTGTCGTCATGTTGTTCAAATACGAGCACTTGTACAATCCTGCATGGAGGTACTTAAATTGATGACAAGAGCTGATAATGTGCCGCTATGCGGAGTACTACTTGAATGCAATAGGCAAGTGGGGTCTTATATGATCTGCCTGACGGCGACAACAACTTGAACCATGTATGTGCGTATGCAAGTGAAATGACGGGTGCCTGACAAAGTAATAAGAAGGACAATGCTGCTGCCTTGGGCGCCCAGGGCGCGAAACTGGAGGAGTCCTTACCGCTTTCATCTGAGAAAGCAAAACGGAGGTTGTCCCGAGTGGAGGGGCATGCTTTCCTTCATTCTGGCAAGGAACGTTACTTCCTCATCTCGGGAACGAAACTATTCGCTCGCTAGGGGTTGGATTTATTCAACCTTATATTTAAAAGGGAACAGGCAGTTTCGTGGCAGGCAAAACCATGCCTGAATCAAGGACTCTCGACGAGGTTCCTGCATATCCTTGCAGCGGAAGGCTTGAAGCACGCCCTCTACAATCTGATCCCGGGTATCAGATCCCCCACGTCTGTGCGAATGCGGCGGTGAGTCAACGGCGGGAGGCACAGTGATCTCCTGTCCGTGCCCGTTGCCCTGCGTGTTTCGACTTAGGACCCTAACGCCCTAAAATCTTATGTGCAGAAGAGGGATGAACTGAATGAAGGGTAGGACCTGGAAGGTCCGCAATTGAAAGCCTTGATTGTAGGACTTATGTAATTTGAGTTTGAGAGAACAGGCGCCAGATCTTGATGCAGATACGCAGGTAAAGGAAGAAGGTGGACCTCGGGACCTCGATTCCTGACAGTTTGATAATTCTTAGGGACTTATTCGTCTTGCGATTCAGGTCCCGCCGAGCTTGAATAGGTAACGGCGAGAATGAAGAGCAAGTTTGATAAGGATGGTGTTGTGTTGATTGCATTGATGTTTCGATGCAGATAGGAAGAGAGGTGTCGCCGGTGCTTAGACCACCCTACGAAAAGCATGAACAGACGAGGATTGAGGAGGGAACTTCAAGGAAGTGGTTTAAAGGAGATCATATATGATTATTAGAGCCTGATATGATAAGGGGTAAACGGAAGGTGCGAATCGACCTCTCCAGTTCTTCAATATGAAAACGGGTAAAAATCAAGCCAAGGACTGCCATCCCAAGTCAACCCCTCATGAAGATTGATTCATCAGTTGATTCTTCGAATAGAGAAGTTGACAGGAATAGCGGATGTCTTCTTGAAGGCACGTTTTCGATAAGAATGCAGTCTTGAGAAACATGCCCAAATATGGTGGGTTGACAATTTGAAAGTGGGCCCATACAAAGGTGAAGAAAGGTCGGGCATTCGAAAACGTGTGACTTGTAACAAAAGCCCGACTTCAAACGTTGAGTGGCTGGGGCGGAATAGCACTTCTTGTTGATGGTGCATTTCTTTTTCCTTCTCCTTCCACTTCCATTTCAATTTCGAAATCGGACGTCGAGTTTGATCAATTCTTTGAGTTCTCATATGAATTTTCATTTATCAGCAATTATGAAGGGGTTCTGCCTTGATATCTGTCTGTTCAATCCCAAAGTTAGTGATGCGCGAGCTCAAGGACTCGTGTCACTCGCTGACATTCATGGCATCCAGTTGAACTTAGCTTTGAAAACGCCACATCAACGCGATCCAGATTGAAAATCTCGTGCAATTTGTCTTCACTTTCATTCTTACTAACTTGCGAGCTCTCTCTGGTTTTTAAAATGGGATTCACAAAATTATGATGGATTCGGACTCATTTAAATACGACAGGCTCACCAAAGCAGACTCTTTTCGGATCATTCTCCTGCAGCCTTCCGCTTCTCGCGACGCTGACCTCCAATGTTCTCTCTTGCACACGACGCTTTCGGAATGCGATCGCGACATCATAGATCACTACTCAGCGCTTTCTTACGTCTGGGGTGATCCATCTCAGCGAGGCTGCATCTATGTCAATGGCAAGCTCATGGACATCGCAGCGACGCTCGAAGCCGCACTTCGTGATCTCAGAGACCCTGTTCGGGTCCTTCGCATCTGGGCGGATGCACTTTGTATCGACCAAACGAACCTCGATGAGCGAGCTTTTCAAGTCGGTTTGATGGCGAAGATTTACAAAACCGCGGAGCATACTGTTATTTACCTCGGTTCGTTGACAGAGGAGGCAGAGATCGTTCTGTCGATCGCGCCATCTAACACAACAGGAGTTGTGAATAACAAGCACAGTTGGCTCGAAGCCGAAACCGCCGGCGATGCTATTCTCAAGCTGCCATGGTTTAGCCGTGTTTGGATCTATCAGGAGCTGGTATTGTCGTCTGATCCTTGGGTTCAGTTGGGAAATTTGAGAGCTAGATGGAAGGACATTTGTTCCATTTTACTTACTCCAGCTGCGCAAACAATCCAAGGAGCAAATGCGTACAGACGAAGAGTCCTGCAGGACATGAATGGCAGTCGAGGGACTTTGAACGTCAAAATCTTCTCGCTGCTGCAAGCACGACGTGGATTTGGAGCTACAGACGCACGAGATCATATCTTCGCCTACCTGGGTATCATTGGCGACCGAGAAGAGCTTGAGAAATACGTGCTGGTCAATTATCGAGAGCCATGTGCGTCTGTGTATGAGAAGGTTGCTCAGTTCCTACTCGACGTTTCTGGACCGGACACTTTCTTCCCGCACTTGGACGACAAGGATCCAACCACTCGTCGCGAAGGTCTCGCATCTTGGGCCCCTGACTGGAGTATCTCAGGCTCGGGTCTTGCACCAATGTACCGCGACAACAGCATAGAGCGTGTTTCACACAAAGCAAAAGATCACTATATCTTTGTCGGCAATCCTCTCGTCCTAGCTTTCGTTGGCTACGAAGTTGAGATCATCAGAGATACCAGCCTCCTCCTTCCTCATCCACATGACGTACATGCGAGTTCCAGAGAAGGATATCAAAAAGCAGTGCGCGACCTTCAAGCCGTGTATAAAGCTGGAGGAGGTATATGGTGGTCCGGCGATGAGAAAGGGAAATACCGACATATCAACTTGCGAGGACGGGAGGCAGAGCACGAGGAACTTTGTCTTAAGCTCGCGGCCGAATGGATGGATATCATGACAAAGACGCTACCTCAGATTCACCCTCCAGCAACACCTGAAGAAGCTGATAGCCATGACCGCTTCGTAGCACAGTTCGAAGCTTGGATGAATGAGAGAGCTAGCCAAGGCCTAATCATGGTAGGCGGAGAGGCTTATGACATTGAGTCGATTATGTACCAGTATTTACTGCCAGAGCCTATGGCGAACGTGCTTGGTGGAAGAAGATTCGTGACAACTGCTTCCGGCAAAATTGGTGTTGCTCCGAAACATGCTATACCTGGAGATATGGTGGTATATTTGGCTGGGTCGTGGAAAGCGGTTGTGACGAGGAAGGTGGAGAGGGCTGATGCTGGGAAAGTGAATGAGAATATTGGGAAAGCATTTGCAGATAAGAATGCAAGGGAAGATGGCGGAGAGGATGAGGAGAGTGAAAGTGACGAAGGAGAAGATGACGACAAAGACAAAGGAACAGAAGATGATGGAGGTGAAGAAGAAGAAGAGGAGGAGGATGAGGTCGACGAGGAGGAAGCTGAAGATGAACAAGAGGAAGGTGACAATGAAGATGTGGATGAACCAGCCACTCATTCTCCAAACCTTGATGAGCCAGAAAGAATGCCTATTGAGCATAGGATCCTTATCGGGGAATGCTATATTGATGGCGTGATTGGCTGGGTAAAGGAGCCAGATGAGGGGCCTCGATACAAAGTCTTCGCCCTTCGATGAGCATTTTTATGGCCCGACAGAAATAGGCTATTCATTGCCGTAGTAGACGCGAAACACCTGCTACATCGCCTAAAGACATGCAGAGAAGCACTCCCGTGCAGGATCAGCAAGCGAGTAAAGACGTCTCAGCAAACGCCTCTCAATAAAAGATCATTCCCTCGCGGGCTGAAAAGGGAATTGTGGCGGTTGCCAACATCGCCTGTGGCATATCATTTGGTGCCACTTCAACCACGATCTTCGACCCCTCATCACCTTGGTACTGATGCAACAACATCAACTTCATACTTTGCCAGCCTTCCCAATTCTTACAGAATTCTTTGATTTGCTTTCCCAAAGTAGTCATGCAAAATTTACATACAAGCGTTGAAGAACCAATTCGCCTCTAGTTGCAGATACGAATCCCGTCCCGCGGCGAAGCTAAGATTTAATCATGTTTCGAGTTCACAGTCTCGTCTTCTTTTTGATTAGGATCTTCAGCTCTTCGGCCTCAGCAACATGTTCCGATGTGACAGGCACTGCAAGTACTCAGTATTATCCATGCAATACAACGGGGACAAGTGTTGGCTGTGCTGCAACTGACCTCTGTGTCAACAATGGCTTTTTGCATCTAAACTAGCAACTTCCTCCTCGAGGTTGAGGGATGTGCAGATTCGAACTGGGGCTCCCTTTGCCAGAGGCCTTGCGCTGGTAAGTGCTAGAATTTTCGCCAGTGATATATATCCACGCAGGCAACTTCCTACTTTGGGAACAACTTGTTTCCATGCGCTAGTTCAGAAGCTGATCAGACTTTTGGCCGCATCAACTTCTGCTGCGGACCCGACCCCTCAGGCTGTTGCAGTAGCAGCGAGTTTTTCCGTCTCAGCTCTGTCACGGCATCAGATGTCGCGATGTGGCCGCCTATGACTACCACAGGATTAACGAGTAGCTTAACGAGCAGTCCATCGCCGTTAATAAACTTAGTATTGATAACGACCTTGAATGTGGTAAGGGCTTCCTCCTCGACTCCAACTTCTTCACAAACTCCTTCATCCTCGAACAAGACACTTGGAATCGGTCTCGACGTGGGCATACCGTTAGGGATTCTGGCTATCGGCTTAATGCTGTTCTTAGGCTGGGAGCTTCGGAAGATGAACAATCGAGCCACATCAAGCCACGTTCAGGAATGCTCGGGCAGGATGTCTTGGTCTGATCCAAAGGCCGGGCCTGATGCTGCTCGTTCTGCTCCTGTCTTGTCTGAGTTGGAAGTATCACGCCGATGAGAGCATTTTGGTTGGAAGAAGCAAAATCAGAGTTGAGGGGCTCGTTGGACGTTGAAAGTAACGAACTAGCGGATTATGGTATTTTGTAATACAAGATGATAATGGCACATATGATTGACGGATGAAAGGAACAGGTGAAAAGAATGGCTTCCCTATCTCGGACATTGATGCATTCAGTTTACAACTAAAGGCAAGGGAGGATCAAACTATCAAGCATCGCAGGACCGAGTGGCAATAAAATAATTTCCCCTTATCATCCCTTGTCAAAATTGCCAGATACAGCAATCAGCTCGCGCGTGTGTGTGGAGCAGAGACGGGAGGATCACACCTGTGGAGCCACGGGACGATCATCCAAACGAAAAGGCCCCTCCACTGGTGCTCACCTTGACAACATGTCCTAATCCGGCATTCAACTCGCAAAATGGTCCCTTATCAGAACCTTAATCACCGGTATGCGTATCGGAGATACTGGACCATATGCAATACTCGCAGAATGGGTATTGTCTGGGAAGTTGAAAAATTGACCTAATATAAAATATAGCATCAAGTGAGACACAGCTCACGATGCGTCAGCAAGACAGCTTCCAAGTTCCATACCGACGCTATTTACAAGTTTGTTACCATGTATATGTTTCGTAATCACAGTCTCTGCATATTGACCATGTTTTAGCGTCACCAAAATTGATGGCTTCGGTATTCTGTGGGTCTTTTCGTCAATTTTTTCGCTCTCGCTTGTCGTGTTGCTACGAAGGGGCAACTTTGAGCCGCTGCGGTCGGGCACGGAGTCGGCACATTTTCAACGGACACTTTCGTCAAAAGTTAGGCAATACCATAGGCTCCTCTAGAGTCCTTTCACGAATTTGGCATTTAGGAATAATGCAGCGCGGATCATGGCTGAGCACCCAGCCATCATACGTGCGTGTGGGTCACAGAGCTGAACAGCTCCAGCTGCTATTCGTGTCGGTGGAGCACCGATAGGATGCACTCACACTTGACGTGCCATACGTCTGGGACGCTTGGTAGTTTATATATCTTCCATAGTCTCCTCCCACTCCCCACTTATACCTCCTCAAATCATTGCTCTCCTTTTTTCAGCTCTCTTCAAACCTTATCTATTGTTATCCTCAAGTTGATCACTTTTCAAATTCTAGATTTCGGCTTCCTGTATCCTAATTTTCAATATGGTGAAAGATTCAGCAATCAACAGGAACATCTGCGTTGCACCTATAGATGGCACCACTGGAGCCTACGGTTATGATCCATCTCTCGGGGCTGGCATCGCTTTCTGCGCGCTCTTCGGCCTCAGTATGCTAGGCCATACCTTCACCACTTTTCGATACAGAATCTGGTGGCAGATTGTGTTCGCTATTGGAGCATTGAGTTCGTACTACTTCTTCCTCCAGCAAGATCCACAAGCTAACATCTTCTAGCTGAAGTTATTGGGTGGGCAGGACGGACATGGTCTTCTCAGTGCCCCTACGAGAATACTCCTTTCTTGATCCAGATCACTACTCTCATCATTGGTAAACTCTGTCTCCAAGGTTGTTCATCTCGTTTTCTAACACTTTCACAGCACCAGCCTTCTTCACAGTGGGCATATATGTCATTCTCGGCCGCCTCATCACCACCTTCGGCCAACACGTCTCGCCGCTCTCCCCAAAATCCTACCTCTACATCTTCTGTACCGCCGACATTATCTCCCTCGTCATCCAAGCCATCGGAGGAGGTCAAGCGTCCGTAGCTTTCGAGAAGACACCCACGGGCGATACCTCGATCGGAACGCATATCATGGTCGCCGGTATCCTGTTCCAGCTCGCGGCAATCATCGTCTTCGTGTTCCTATTCTCCATCGTCATCATGCGCGCCCTACGAAGCAGAAGCGAAGCTCTTTCTCAGCCGAAGATCAGAATGATTATTGCAGCGACTGTGTTCTCGGTCCTGATGATTGTTATCAGAAGTATTTACAGGACAATTGAGCTGCTGCAAGGATGGTCAGGGTATCTAATTACCACGGAACGATATTTCATTGCGCTTGATGGGTGCATGATGGTCATTGCGGTAGGAGTGTTTAATTTCGTGCAGCCGATGTGGTCGGAGAAGAGCGAGGCGAGGAAAACGGAGCGGTCAATGGAGGAGTTGACTGGGACTTCGGCTTGAGATAGAATTTCTATCATGTTTTGGGACATTTCTTTTGGAGGTTGGTATAGATATAGAACAAATCTTTTGGCAGCGTTAAAACTTTATGCTGCATGAGATATCCATAGACTAGGTCAATAGATTAGAGATTCGTAGTTGCATTTCCAGCTACAAGCTTTTGCTTCAAATTTCCCCTATTAGGTAGTTAACGGGAAGTCGGCGCGTCCTAACGCCCGATCAAAAGAAATTTCCAAAATAGTAAGCATTTAGTAGGGCTGGCTCGTATTCACAGACCGTTTCTTTCCACGCGTCCCCGATGGCTGAAACGGCCCCACCCCGGTTTTCCCGAGAAAACCAGCGACGTTGATTCGGATGCCCGAACCTCACTGAACTCTTCCTGCTTCTCAACACCGACAGCAAGACCGATTTCATTTCCTATTTTGGGTGTCGTATCTCACAGGGCTTTTCACATAGTCTCACTTGCATAATATTGACTTGCTTCCTCAAATCGGCAATATGTCCACGAATCCGGCATCTCCGCCTGCACCTAACACTACTGCTGAGGCTGGGGAACACAACGTCATCGCTCCTACTCCTGCTGCGACACCGGTGGCTGCCACGGTTGCTGGTAATACCAGTGTCGGAGGGTTTGATTCCTCGATACTGTCCTCGAGATTCGCGCCGAGGGCCTGTATGACATGTCGTCAGATGAAGGTATGTTCGTTTGATGCTGCTCCAGATCCCGTGATCCGTGCAACCTGGATATCTCAAGTTCATGAGGTTCTCAAGTTTATGGATACTAGACATTGGAGTCCCGTTAAATATTAATCAATTAAGAGGGGTTGGTTAATATATAAGTTAGGTGAAATGCGAAGGTGCTGCGGACCCGCCGTGCCTGAGATGCAGAAAGTCTGGGAGAGAATGCCTGCCTCCCTCGGCGACCCCAAATTCTCGTGAGAGTGCACGAAGCACTTTCCGTGTTCACGCTCCAAAACCCAAGGACCAAGATACTCAAAGACCAAAACCGTTCAATGATCGAAGACTCTATGGATTCAATGCAGAAAGATACATGAGTTCAAGCCCTCAAAATACCACCAGCCATCCTGCACATTCCAGTGGCTTTACTCCAATTAGCAGACATGACTCACGCCTTCTCCCTCCGCCTCAGCTCAGCAGCTTCTTGCCTCGTCTGAGCTCAATCACGTCTAATTCACAAGCCCAACAAAGTGAGGTTGTGTCAGACCTACCTTCCATCTATTCAACTTCTCCTGTGGATGTGATCATGGAACCCAACTCTCGGGTGAGGGGTTCTTATAGTGCTACCTCAACGCCGTACCTTTTGAACAGGAAGAGAAAGCGAGACGGTGGCTCAAGCATGAAAGGCGAGGCGCTCCCAACTCCCGAGAACTCGAGTCGGTTCGAGGAAGAACCCCTGATCCCAAAAGCCGACATGCGAGATATGATTAATTTGTAAGGACATCGTCGTGACATAACTTCCGCCTCGGCTAACATCATCTTACAGGTTCATCCAAAGACACGTTAACTTCATTACAGCTCTGCGTGCGAGTGACTTTACTGAGGTTGACTATCTCATTGAGAAAGAGCTCCCCTTCGTCTACTGCATCTGCTACGTCACAGCCAGATATCTTCCAGGTGGCAAAGAGATCCGGGATCTCCTCCTCCCTGAAGTCTCACGCATCCCCAAGGAAGTCTTTTCCAGCGGCCGCAAGGTGGACGACCTGACGAGTCTGAAGGCGTTGATCGTGCTTTACGCATACGCAGACTTGACCCCTCCTTCTCAAACGTCAGAGCCCTCGGAGAAGGAAGATATACTATACTGGCCCTTGAAGTCCATCATCGAGGTATATGCTCTGAGATTGTCGCTTCATCGCTCGGTACAAGAATTGAGAATTGAATTGAGGACGAGGAGAGCCCCCGAGATTTTTGAGACGAAAGCTTTTCAGCGCTACAAATATTGGCTCTGGTTATTCTCCCAGGCCCATTAGTAAGGATATCAACCGCATCTGTCCGATATGCGCTGACATTCTTGCAGCTGCTCGATAGTGAGTGGAACTCCGCCAAGTATTCACATGGATTCCTCGCACCGCATGGCACCATTGTTACTTGAAGAGATGGGTCGACAGCCGCAGCTTATGGATTTATTTGGAGAAGTAGAGTTGTCACTTATATGGGAGCAGGTAGGTTTCTGGAGCTCAACGTAATTTCGCTTTGACTCACATATGCTAGGCCAGCTCCCAGCATCCTAAATTAGGAGAGGTAAGCAAGCTACAATATTCATATTTTCTCCCTTAGAAGGCACACTTCTGCACTATCTCGTATCTGGAAGCACTCTATCGATGCATTCTATTCCTTCCCGAGGCATCTGATTTACTGGACACTAATTGCATTCTACAGTGGTGGGCAGCCCCAGATCAATCAGAGATCGCAGATGAGAACCTCGTCGATGCTGTTCTCAAAGAAACCGACAAGGCACTTGACAACTGGTATAACAAATGGCGAGACTATATGCAAGATGGTAATAAGAATCCTGGATTATTTATGAATGAAAGCTCATCACCTCACTAGATCCTAGCTCCGCTCTCGATTACCAGCGCCGATTTACACGCTTCTGCATCACCTCGTACGCCATCAAGGGCCTGCAAAATACGTCAGAAGGCCTTACACCTGTCAAAGGAGATCAAATTCGCCTCTGCGTTGAATGTGCGAATCATGTTCTGGAATGGCCTCTTAGCCGAGGCCCTTTGCAAAAAGATCGCCTTCGATATGTTCCTGACGCAGCGTGCATCATGATTTCATTCTGCTGTCTCTTCATCCTGTCCGCATGTCAGACATTCACGTCGAGCATCCCCAACATTTCCGAATTGCTGGAAAATGTCATGGATGCAGCGCAGATTATGGTTGACCTCGCAATCAATGCCGAGCACAAACCCCACACCCAAGGGACATACATTCTTAAGAGAGTGGCTGCACTGAGGGCCGCTTTGGGAGATCCTAATCGGCAGGTTGGCACAGATCTAGGAACCAATTTTGAACAACCTCTCCTGAGTGCTGGCGGGTATCCTCCAGGAACGGGCTTTGATGGCATCCAGGACTTCGATCTCAATATGGGCTGGTTTGGGATGGAACCGATGTGGGATATGTCTATGTTGCTCCCGGGAAGCTGATCATGACAATACTTGGGAATGATGACTCCTGGCTGGCATTTTCAGTCACCTATAGGATTACTACTCACTCGTTTGAATCCAAAGGAGTCCAGAATGCGTTCCAAATAACCCATATCACCTCCCATCAGCTGCCGGGAATCGAAAAGCCATGTTATGGTCGTAGTCGACTAGCCAAGAATTGACTAGCCTCGTCTCTCCACATTTTCCTATTTTAAGCTTACTTCTAGCCGAGGAACACTCGGTACCGAGTACTGGATAATTACTGAATTCGTCCGAATGGCCACCAATTACAACTCGAGAGTTATAAACCTCCTCTCAAATGGCTTCAAGATCTGCAACCCCAGAACTTCTCTATATGACGTGATCAGGTGCCGCGGTGCGAATAGCTTCGAGACCTGAGACTAGGACTGATCGCTGGACAACCCTGCAATCGTGGACTCGGGATTGTGGTGGGAATATAGCAATGCCAACGGGAATGTGGAGATGATCTCCGGCATTAGAAGGGAAGGTAGAAAAGAGATCAACTTTCCTAGGGTGTCAAAGAGCTTGAAGTAAACAATTTTGTTTCTCGGGCAATTTTCTTTTCAAATTCTCAGAATCTCTGGTTCATCAACTTCATCCATTATGGGATACCTCTTACCAAGTTTGGCCTTGGCCTGCGCTGTTGCGGCTTTCCTATCAGTGTTGAAGGATGGGCGAGCAGCCTTCCCAGACTTCCATGCCGAGGAGCAGTACAGAGCTATCTTGAAAGCTCGTCAAGGCTCATCTGAGTCCAACTGCGGTCCGGTACCATGCCTCATATTCAATGCAACTGAGCAGTATGTTGATGTATCACCTGGCAGTGTACATCAGTATGTTGCTCCTGGTAAGCTTCAACCCCATTGTTACATGCTCAAATCTGAGCTTTGTCAGGGCCGGCGGACACTAGAGGCCCATATCCGGGTCTGAACGCTGCTGCAAATCATGGGTTCCTGCCACATAGCGGCATCGTGAGTTTGCTGGATACGATCAATGGGTTGAACGCGGCTTATGGGATGTCTGCTGTATGCTCTTCCTTTCGAACAGCACATGGGATGCATGCTGACGGTCGAACAGGAATTCGCCGCTTTCCTTGCTGCTGTGGGTATTGTGTTTGATGGCGACCCAACCACTACTACCTGTAGCATCGGTGGCCCGTATCCCGCGACTCTCACAGCTGGTCTTCTCGATGATCTGCAGGGCATCTCCTACTCGCACAACAAGTATGAAGCTGATTGACCTGTAACAAGACCTGATGCCTACCTCAACAACGGAGATGCATACTTCCTGATCCTGTCGAAGTTTGAGCGTAAGTAACCCACTCAGGTTCCTAGAACACAATCTGAGCAGGAATAGATATCTACAGTCTCGGTGGCACTGACGATAGATACGCCCTCGATACCCTCCGGAACCAATACAAATACAACCAAGACCACAGCATCTCTACCAACCCTTACTACTTCAATGGCTTCTTCTCTGGTGCTCTGGTTGTCTCTGCTGCATATGACTTTATCATCAAATTCATGCCTAATCACTCAACTGAGAAACCAAATGGCTACCCCGATGGGTACAATTTGAGATCGTTCTGTGGGATTACTGGGGAACCTGGGAACTTTGTGTGGAATGCGGGACAGGAGTAGATTCCTCGTACGTATCTGATCCAACGTAAAATTTGAATATATCTGATCAAAGGAAGCAGAAAACTGGTACCGCCGCCCCCTCGCCACGCCCTACACATCCGAAGAAGCCATCCTTGATGTCGTCGCCGTATACGCCAAATACCCTTCGATCTTCAAAATTGGCGGCAACACGGGAACAGTAAATTCCTTCACCGGTGTCGATATCGGAATCTCACTAGCGGTGTATACAACACCCAGACTCTCTTCCAAGGCAACAATTTGGGATGCTTCGTGTTCCAAGGCCTGGCGCAGGTGCTACCTGATGAGTGGTTGGGAGTGTTGAAAGACATGGTGCCGGCGCTCGATATGTTGAATAAGATTTTGACACCGCTGATTGGAAGCATGGATTGTCCAACGCTGGATACGTTTGACCAGAGTTTGTTTAATGAGTTTCCGGGGTATGGGTATAATCCGAAGGGATGAGAGATGCTGTTGCGGATAAAAATGTTCTGGCACGTGTAGATAGGGCTTGGTGAGAGAAGAGGGATAAGCGAATGAAACATGATTAAGATCTTCGTTGATGGAAGTATTTGAAGACCTGACTTAATTGGCTGGGATTCACGCGCCTGCAAGTCTGGCAAGCGAACACATGAGCCCGCCCCTTTTCCGCCTTCATCCATCAAGGTCCCCCGAGCTCACAAGGTCTTTCCGCCTCGTGGTTCCCGTGCATTCCAATCAAGTTGCTTTGTAAGCTATAGATGAACATGAGCAGCTTATTTGCGGATTTGAGAATGTTTCCACGTATTACTTGCGCAAATCCTGCTTGGTACATTTCGTTCTCAAACTTGCTCAAAGGCGACAGTCAGCTGGCATGTTGTACAACCACCACGGCTTGAACTATTGTATATAAATGATTCTTCAGACTTTGACTTTGGATTCCTTCCCGCTGTCATTCGTCTTATTTTTTTCCACTTGCAAAGTTTGATTTGAACACTGAAGATGCATCAACAACTCCTGCACCAAGAGCCAGGTGCAGCCGAGCTCATGCTACTCTCCAGGCTTTCTGTCTCCGACCCTGGTCCATCTGCTACAACTAGCAAACCTCAGCCCCGAGAATTAGAGGAAGAAAGATTAAAGTGTTTCCCATTGAAAAACCTTCCGCCTGAGCTCCGCCACACTATCTACGCATCATACATCGCATCACTCCCACCGGTCCACGTCGCCTGTTCCAACGCATTGCTGCCATTTCACCTCCATAAAGGACTATCTCTCGCCTCGCCGTATTTCATTAAAGACCTGCCTCTGGATGTGTTCCATCAGAACGCAATTTTCGAGTTCAGCTGTCCTTCGGCGCTGAAGGCGTTTGCTCAGACGAAGATCCCACTTCAAAGCAAGAAAGATGAGAAAAGCAAAGACTTGACGTTTGAAAGAGGACGAGATGTAAGGCGAGTAAAGATCGAGCATGGGCCCCTAGGTGTATGTCGATGTACACAGAATAGGACAGACTGGGTTTGGTTGATTTTTGAGTATTTGGGAAACGTGGACGAAATCATGTTCGTTGTTGATGCTGATGCCACTCATGGGGAGGGGAAGAGAACGGAAGAGAAGCTGACGCATTGGTGGGCGTGTTTGAAAGATGCTGTGAGAGAGGCGACGAGAGGAAAGGGGAGAAGAGTGCAATTGAGTGCTGAAGCGAAGGGTTGGAGGATCAAGGAGATTGTTGGCGGAGAGAAGAAAAGGGAGTGGGTTAAAAATCTGTAAGAGGGGAGATAGAGAAGGAACAGCGACAGTGTGATTCTAGGACGAAATGTGAGTTATGAAGGGGACGGATCTGTAACACTTGAAATTCGGTATCAAACCCATGAAACCATCTAGTCTACCAATGCCGCGCCATCTGTCTCGAATATGCAAAATGCCTCTGTCCTGCTGGTCTATCCATTCCATCGTATACCATAACACTCATACGCCCTCGGAGTTCTCGTTCCTCCACAGCCCAATCGCCTAGATTTATTTATTGTGGATAAAAAAATTCCGCAAGCTATCCCAATGGTCGCTCTGCACATAAATATAATCCATACTACTCCGCAATCCGGTTTGCAGAGTATCAGGGTACCATCTAAACAGCCACATGACGGACGCCCAACTTAGAGCTGCGAAAACAGGCCATGCGTCGTGCGATATTCGGTTTGAGAGTTCTTGGCTGCGGATTATGCCTGCGGAGGGCTTGATTGAGAGTTCGGCAAGGGACAGAACGACGCGGGCAAAGACTAAATTCGCAAATGGTCAGAAGCGTTTCAGCAGAGAGATATCTAAGAATGAATGTCCTTACCAAAAATCACAATCTGCTTGCTAACCGAACTAATATGCCCTTTCTTCGACCTCCGTCCAAAAACTAGGTACCCTCCTAATAGTCCAGCGAAGAATGTATCATAAGGTCCCTCTTTCCCTGGGCTTGAGCCCATGTATTTCAGCAGTAACATTGTGAGTTTGTATACTGTGGCATATTTGGCTAGGTTTTGGGCATGTGTCCGCGTCGCGCGGAAAATGAGCTTTAGCTTTTCTTCGACTGTGCCCGAGCGAAAGAGGAAGATCATACTATCCGACTCAAACCGTTAGCCATGCTTGGTTCTATGTATTCGGGGATATGGAACAGGACGTACACCAGCGCATGCGGGAACCGCACTTTCGCTCCATAGACGGCGCCATTGCGAGCTGCTTTCACAACCGCGAGTACGTCGGCGTATTTGGGGTTCAGAATGATGCTTTCGAGGGCTCTCTGTATGGTAAATTAGTAGTTGCGCATGGATGCGTGGAGAGAGTTGTGAATGTGTACCTTCAGACCTTCAACAGCGGCCATGATGCCGGATCCTAACAAGCCTCGGCAACTCTGTCCTGCGAATTCTAGAGGTGCAAGAGCACGGCAGAGGAAAGCAATGCTACCGCTGTGTGCGCATCTGTATATCTTCGTGTATTCTTGAGTATGGGAGTAGGGGATTGGGCGGTGCGTTTGTGCGATGATGTTGTCGGTGTTCAGATGTCATCAAAGGAATGGGTTCGGCACGAGGCACTGAAAGTCTGGAGGAACTTGTACCCCACAGATTCAACTGACAGGGATTCGGTGGGCTTGCATTACTCGTGCCTTTTGCATGTGAAGAGCGCGTCAATCCAGGCAGAAAGTTGATGCCTGAGAATATTTTTTTATCGATTGCCGTTGACAGCAACTTTTTTTCTTGACGAGGCTGCGATAACGACTTCAACTTCAACGACACAATTGCGCAGCACGAAGTCACGATGTTGCGGCAAATGTATGTATATACAATTCAATTTCTCTTAATAAAGCCTTCACACTGACTTGATTTAGAAAACCCCGCAATGCTCGGTCCAAACGAGCTTTGGACAAGAAAGCCCCCAAGCCAATCGAGAACCCCAAAACCTCACTCTTCTTGCGCGGCACCTCCTGCTCACAAGTCGTGCAAGATGCCCTCACGGACCTGCATCAACTGCGGATACCTCTAGCGAAGAAGTTCACCAAGAAAAATGACATTCATCCCTTCGAAGACGCTTCATCCCTCGAGTTTTTCTCCGAGAAAAACGACGCTTCAATCCTAGTCTTCGGCAGCTCGAGCAAGAAGCGCCCACATGCTATCACATTTGTCCGGATGTTTGCGCATAAGGTGCTCGATATGGTTGAGCTGTACCTGGACGCTGATAACTTTAAGAAGCTAGCGCAGTTCAAGAACAAGAAGTGTGCAGTGGGATTGAAGCCGATGTTACTCTTCGCTGGCACACCGTTTGAGAGCCCGATTCCGAATGAATATACAATGGTCAAGAGCTTCTTTACAGACTTCTTCAAGGGCGAACCGGCTGATAAGGTCGATGTTGAGGGACTGCAGTATATTGTGTCGATTAGTGCGCGGGATGAGGTAGAGGGAGAGGAAGCGAAGCCTAGTGTGCATTTGAGAGTCTACTTGATCAGAACGAAGAGGAGTGGACAGAAGCATCCGAGAGTAGAGGTTGAGGAAATGGGTCCGAGAATGGACTTTAGAGTGGGTAGGATGAAGGAGCCTGATGAGAGTGTGATGAAGGAGGCGTTGAGGAAGGCGAAGACGAATCAGGAGAGACCGAAGAAGAACATCTCGACGGATATTGTGGGTGACAAGATTGGTAGGATACATCTGGGCAAGCAGGACTTGAAGGAGTTGCAGACGAGGAAGATGAAGGGATTAAAGAGGAGTAGGGATGTTGCGGATTCTGAGGACGAAATGGAGGAAGATGTGATCAGTGATGATGAGCTGGCCAAGAAGCCTAGGAAAGGTTGAATAGGGCTTGTTACTTTGCGCGTATGCATGCACTTGGTGTTTGGAGTCCAGGTAGGGTGGGGAAACGTTTGTTGAGAATTCATTACATTTTCATGTCCGCGTATCAATGCTTGCTTTCTAAACTTTGAAAAGGCGTGAGCATCTCAAGATTGCCTCACTTAGCGTTGAACTACCAAGTTGGTGGCGTCCTAGGGAGTCATAGGATTGAGCATGGAGACCGAGTTTCAGATCCAGCCCCGCTGCGGTGTTCCGAGTCGGCTCTCGATCCGTTGTGAGGTAAAAAGCAAGTTTCAGAAGGAATTATCGGCAAGTTCTCGAAAAATATGATCAATTTATGCACCCTCTGTCAGCTGTTTCCATATCGCCCGCATATTCAAGTGGTTGCGGGGTCGTCTGAGTATCCGCTCATTGGCTATCTCAGGCAAACGGATTGTAGAAGCCCAGATATCTCTTCTGTGGGATAGCTCTTTCGTTTCTTTTTATTTCTCGTTCTATTTCCCGTCTTCTTGGGTTTTGGAGACGATCCTCCCACTTTGGATTCGCACTTTGCTTGAAATCCTCTGAGACCTGCAGATTTCCAAGTCTACTCGAGCACGTCAACCAACATGTCCTCGGGCAGCGATAGTAATGGGAGGGATGCTGCATGCACATCAAGGCTTCACGCTACTGAGAAATCCTCAAAGTTGTCAAGGAAGGCAACGACTCCTTCTGACTCTCCAAATGCCAAGAGGATGCGTCTTTACGAGTGGGTTATTCCGCAATGAGCATGTCGAGCCCTACAACCACTTCAAATTCCCATGTACCAACACTTTTGAATCATCAGTCCTCAGAGCACAAGCTTCAACCGAAGCCTTGCTGATTTATTCCCGTAGTTCATTATCGGAAGACTCTGTTACGATCCTTGTCGGGAAGGAAAAGGTCAAATTCGACGTACACAAGAAGATCATCTGCGAATTCAGCCAATTCTTTGCCGATGCTTGCAAGCAAGTCTGGAACCAGACATTGGTGGACGAACGCATTACCATCGAGCTGCTCGAGGACGAGCCTGATGTCGTGCGTTCCATGTTCTTCTGGATGTACGAGTCCGAGATCTGCATCAGCTCAGCCCTGAAGAAGCGAACAACCGAAGAAAGCAGCCTGGAAGATACCGTCCCAGGTATGCTGGCAAAGATCTACGTGCTTGGCGACAAATACATGATACCTGGGATGCGGAACGATGTCATTGATGCCTTGTTGAGCTGGGCTAGGAAGGAGAACACTCCACCAATGCCGTCAGTGGTTATTCACTACGTATACGAGAATACGCCCGAGAGACCTGAAAGAGACCGTCTTCGTCGGTTCCTTACCAGCTATATGCAGCACCATAGCGTTTTATACTGTTATCGCAACGCTCAAGAGCATCTTTGCACTGAGTTCTTGTGGGATTTGTGCCGAGACCACGAGGACTACAAGACAAGTATCGATCAGGCACGCATATGCTGCAATCCTAGAATTGTGGGTGTGCATCATCAGGATTGTTGTGCTAGCATCCAGAGGAGACAGTGCTGGACGATCTTTGATGAGCCGCATTGCAAGTTGTGGCACATTCATGAGGAAGGCCGAGTCCAGGACGCCAACGGCCCCATCCTCTTCTCATGCAAGAAACACAAGAAGTACATCACAGACACTTGTGACGAGGAAGATGAGCATACAAAAAAGTGCAGAACATAAATGCGAGCATATAATCGAAATATATGATAATGTTGGCGATGACAACAACGATGAATACTGATTTCAATTTGAAACCCTCAATCGGACAATCAGGCGGAGGTGAACTCAAGGCAAGGCAGATTGCTTTTGGGAAAGGATATCGGCGTCAAGCTCATAGTTTTGGGATAGGGAAATGTAAATGGTGGTAATTCAACACGCGTAATTTACTTGCATTTTCCAAGACCTCTGTGTCTTCTCGAAACTCCTGAATGCTCACTAAACATGTTTTGCTATTCGCTACTCGGGCCTTATCCCTTTGCGATTTGATGACTTGAACTTCGTTGCAACATTTCCGATAATGTTTCATGCTCTTCTCCTGCTCCTGAAATCTGCAGCGTCAAAACACTTTATTGTCCATTATTAAATGTTAAGGGAGTTGAAAAATTTTGTGGAAAGGTTAAATGCACATCGAAGCAGCTGTGGACTCAACAGGAAAAGACTCCCCTAATGAACAGTAGACAGTGTTCCGCCCGAGGAAGCCCACAGGCTGGACATGCTAATTTTGTTTAAAATATCTTTGTATTCAAAATTATTTTCAACATGTCGATTGGAGGGACGGTGGGGTCGTGAAGAGGGAAGTATAGGGAAGGAGGCCAGGCACTGTGGTTGTCAAGCTGGAGGATTTTGAGGAGTGGAGCTATGCTGCCATTTCTAGTACGCATGCCGCTGCCATATAAAGCTATATACAAGGCTGGTGCTTCTGAAAATATGATGAATAGCCACTAGACGAGCAAATTAACTAACCGGTATTCCTATGATAGCCATACCACAACCGATTCCCACACCCTATCACTCATCACGCTCGCCATATGCGTGCGTCTTGATCTTCTTACACTTGAGAGTGTCTTTCTCGTGGATATGCCATTTCCGACAGTGATCTACGTTCTTGACGCCGCGTATATCCTTAGTCTCATTGAGAAGCCGGTAACATCGACTGTGACAACCCCCCAACCGTACCACTGCAAGTCTCTCCTTGCAAGGAGTCCAGAGCAGAGGAGGCAGCGCAAGCAACATCGCATACGAATTCGGCAGGAAGGGATGCTTGGCATTCTCTGTACATATAGAATATGGGGTACGTGGTAGACCATGACATCGCGCAGATTGTGCCCTATTGTCGCGTTGTCATACACGTATTGTAACGACGTCGTACATCATCAGTGACATCCGGTACTTGTAACCGAGAATGTAGACCTTGGCGAGCAATCCTGGCAAGCAATCTAGGGAAGAATTGAGTGCATACCAGCCGTCTTCAACCAAAGCCCACGGTAAGCAGATCTCATTGTGGTTAAGCCAATAGACCACAACACGAATTGCATCGATGTCATCCTCCGGTAAGATACTAACTCTATCCTTCTTGGTCATCCATTCTGGCTTACAAGCGGCTTCAAAGAAAGGGCTAGCATTACAGAGGGCTTTTTGATGGACTGTGAACTCGATCTTTTCTTCACCGAGGACTAGAGTAACCGTCTTGAGGAGCGAAATGTCCATTGTCAGCGATAGGCTGATCGTAAAACTTTTGATTCCTAAGAATCTTACGATTGCATGGATAGCTTACTTGAAAAGTCGTTACCTCTTATAAGGCCGAATATCGTCATGAGAATCGGACTTCTCTCTGGGTTTGGGCATAGCTTCGAGAGCTTTGGGCGCACCTTCAAGGGCTTGGGATGTAGCGTTGGTCTTCTCCCTAGGAGTCCTTTTGATGATCGAAGTCGACGCCATGATTGACGAATACCGATGATCGCAAACAGTTGGCCGCCGCGGGACAAGGATTATCGTTGGTGGACTGATGAGATTTTTGAGGTAATGGAAGGGAAGTACGAGAAGCTTCAAGAGCAATTTCGGCTGTCAAGCGAGGAAGGCACGTTGGCTCCCAACGCAACTCGCGCCTGCCGCAATAGTGTCCGCCTGCAAGGTGAAGTTGACTATGCGGGCGGTGGTATTGCAGAAGGCTTCAGCAGAACTCGAAGGATGCTGTTGGTAACTCGGAGAGTAGAGTTAGTTAGATAGGAAGGAGCAACACCGTGGTAATGGTGCTCATATTTTGTTGGCCGATAGCAGGTCACACGCTGCAGCGGTCAGCTTGGTAAGAGGCGACTATGTAGAAAGAGAATGCACGAAACTCGCTCGAAGGATCTTGTGTTGAAATAGTTTTTCTTGAAAGCTGGAAAAATAAAATAAAAACTACTTCTACACATGCTACTTATACCTTCACGCTCCGCAAGAGACGCTCCTCCACGCCTTCCAGAGTATAGTGATGAGCCAATACAGCAATATTCTCCGCCTCGCTCAGGAATTGCTTGTCTGGATCAACACCAGGACCAAACATCTGTGCTCCAGCTCCTGGACCCATTTGACCCATCTGTTGTGCCATTTGACTGGCAGCTGCACCATGTCAGCTATATTTCGCATCGAAAAGTGGATCTCTTCTTACCATTGTCACTGCCCAGCAAGTAATTGAAGACCGACTGCAACCCGAAAATACACAGCACATACCACGAGATTGAAGACATCCATTGCGGATCCATATCTCTTGTGGCAACGCCAGCCTGCAACATACTCTTGAACTTGATCGTCAAGGGAAATGGCAACCGGACTGCAAAAGCCATCAGCATAATCCTCTTACATGAAATCTCAAGAGGCGCTCACTAATGACAAAACCGCTAAAAAAAGCATTGATCCACCCCATGATCAATGTCTGCGGCACAATCATCGCCATATTCCCCTTCATCATGCCCATCATTCCCTCCATAGCCGCCGGATCCGACATGGGATTCGGAGCAGCCTGACCTCTCTTGTCCGGTTCTTTCAAGAAGCTTCCATTTTCATATGCAGGGACGAGGTAGTCCTTGCGCATTTGGAAGGAAGCTGGAGAGATAGCATTCGCGTTCGTTCGAAGGTTGATACCTCGGATCAGGGCGCGTTGTTCGCGAATGGAATCAAGATCTTGCTTCTTCGGCGTTGTGGCCATGAGGACTGTAGCATAGTGGCGGAGAACTCCGGTTAAGATCTGAAGCCCGTCAACAGAGTGCTTTTGACTTCTACAAAGTAAAATGGAGGCATACCATAACCACCGTGATCGGGATCAAAATCCAGTAGCTAAAAGTTTGTCAGCAACTCCATTTTCACATTCAAGTTCCAATCAAGTCTCACAAGAGCTGCGGATCCCTGTGGATCGACTGAACGGGGATTTGCGCCATGGTTGCTGTCTCTGCTTCCGTGCTGTTGATTGAAGAGGTGTTTTGACTGAAGCTCGTCGTTGAAGGTGGCTTCGCCGCTAAATTCGGCTCGTTCCGAGAGCTGTGTTCAAGACACAGTTCCTCTTCAACTCCACACGCGCCTCAACTTCCACCTTCACAACTTTACACATTTGCGCATAGAACCAGCAAGTATGGCAGTCTCACAGGAGAAGATTTCAGTCCACTCGCTGGCAGGTACGCAAGGCCCAAATACCAGCTTTTTATTGCTGTACTTCTAGCCCAAAAGCTCCGGGTACTAACACATCCAACAAGACCTCAAGAATACATCAGACGATGCCATTCCCGCCTACCTTAACTCTCTCTCCTTCACACAATCCCACATACTCTCCGATACACGGCTAGCTTTGGGCTACACAGCCTTTGCCATTTGTGCCGCTACCTTCTACTGGGACTACAAGCTCGGCTTCGACAGCACGAAATACTACACCGCAGTCGCTGTAGCGATCTACACCCTTCTTAATGGTGCTCTTACGCTCTGGATATGGGGCGTAGAAAAGGGAACCGTATACGTTGGTACTAACAAAGCCGGAGACCGAATCGAAATCGCCTCCAAGACCGAAAAGCATGTCCCCATCTACAACTTGACAATCAAGGTGTATCTGAAAACTAACCCCAATGTACCGAACACAATCTCGATCAAGAAGCCGTTTACCCAGTGGTTCGATAAAGCTGGACACTTCGTGGTGCTACCGTTCCAGCAAATGTTTGCCAGCAATGTACCGCTGATTGCGGCTGCGGATCCCGGAAAGGTGGTCGAGGCCAAGAAGAAGGTAGTCAACGTGGCTGACGCGTCAAAGAGCATGGATGAGAAGTGGGCGAGTCTGTTAGCTGAGAGTTCGGGAGTGAGTTTGGAGGAGGTCAGTGGAGCAGCGGCCACCCCGAGTAAAAAGAAGAGGGGAAAGAAGGCGTAGAGGGCTGCAGGAAGGCTTTGCTCTATTTTATGGAGTGGGAGATGGGATGGGATGGGAAAAGTCCACAATGTCTGGGAGGCGTTAAGCAAATCATGCATAGGAGTCTTCAAATGCTACATTTTCCTTCAAAAATGAAATCAAGTCAAAGCAGTCTCCAACACTAGAAGATGTGTGAAGATGAAATCCAGTATTACAACGTACCGAGATCCTGAGCCGGTGAAGCCGTCCAGCCATTAAATCTTTATGTGCCAATGTCGGCATCGTGATTTCATCCATCTACATCATGGTGGTAAGTAGAGGGATAGACTTTCGGGTTCAAGTTGAATCTGAGGAAGCAAAGATTTTTTGAAACCAAAATATTCATGACCTGGCTATGTTATGGAACTTCTGCGGTGCGATTCGAAGCCGTTCGTTCAAATCAGCGTCAAATCACAAGTATCAATCTATTTTGAGACGAAAATCACTTTTATTTTGCTCTGAATATAAGAGTATCAAAGCTCCTAGTCGAATGCTCCAGCAATGCTTTCATGAGACAACTCCTTCGTCGAAATGCTTTTTCCTCTTTGTAAAAATCGGCGCTATGCAATCCGTCCATCCATATCCACCAAGTGCATCCATTAAAAACTTCTCCCTCGCAATGCTTTTCTGTCCCTCTAAAGAAACGCCATCGCTATGTAATCCATCCATCATCATCATCCGCCAAATGCATAAGCATATGTGCCGCATTCGATGCTGGGAATAACCCCTCCCCTCTTAAAAAGCGCGAAAAATCAAATCATCTAAGTGCTTAAATTTACCCAGAGCATCTTCGTCAATTGAGCCCTTGACCGCACCGCTCGCGAACAATCATCTAACGCTAAATCAAGCTCAAAAAGGACCTTGGGTCGCCGCTTGACCAACTCCATCGCTGGAAGAACCTCTGTTAGTAAACCCATTACCTTGAGGGCAAGGACGCGGCCACCGACGCTCGAGTCAGAGGGGGATTCATACGTATTATGAACCCGATCCGCCATCGAGTTCAAAATAGTGTCCAGGTGTTCGTGTGCGAGCCGGGGATTATCTGGGACCATGTCGTGGAGCACTTGCAGGTAGGTTTCCTTGATGAATTGGTCGCCTGTGATGCGTGCGCCAGTAGCAGCCAGCGGAATCAATTTTTCTTTAACTTCCTGATCGAGGCCGTTGCAATCCAGGTAAGCCAGCAGTCCACCCAGGGCAATGATACAGTAGGTCTTCCCTGCCATATCGGTCCTCCGATACAGGTCCATTAATGGCAGAGCAATCGAATTGAAAGCCCGAGTTTTCCGGAGTGGGCGAAGAGTGCAGAAGTTCTCCTTTGTGAGGATCTGCGATGGTGCCAGAAGGATTCGGAATACTTCGGCGACCAGCCGGCCGTGGTGGAAATTGTCCAGACCATCTAATAAGAGGTTAATCAAAGGCTCCATGTTTACGTCAAATCGTGCAAGTGATGCTGCTGTATAGTATGCAACCATGCGGTAGATATTCCCTGCCTTGATCTTATCAAGTGGTGGGCACGTAGAAACAAATTCCTTCACAAGATCAAGAAGCGGCTGCTTATTGCTAGGAAGGACAGTAGAAGCTGAGAATTTGTTGACCATGAGCTGCAGCATTTGTAGGATCGACATCCGGCCAGCTCTGCAGCTTTGACTGAGGGAGCTGATGGAAGCTCGAATCATTGATGCAGCAACATCTCCAACCTGAATTCCAAGCTCCTTTTGTTTGGTTCCAGCCATGAGGGACATAGAAAGGATATTGGCGAGGCACTTGTCCTTAGGCGCAGAGACCAAGCTCTGCTGGGTGATGTCCAGCGAATCTAGATCATCCGTACCGTCCACAAAGAGAGCCCAGATCGCATTAGGCCCCTTTGGATGCCGATTGTTCCACTCGACGACGAAGTCATTAGCGCGTGTGGTGAGCTTCGACCGCAAGGCTAGCATTGCTGTTCCACCAACCAATCGAACGAAGGTGTCATCCAAGACAACTCCATCCTTCGAGACTTTGACTCCAATATATGATTTTGAACCGAGAAGGACGCCTGGAATAGACTTGTGCTCCACTGTCATAGAGAACAGGCGCTTGACAACATAGGTGTAGGGGCCGACTGTGTCACTAGCCAGAGGTGGCAGGGTAATGGCGACTGGCAAGTCGGCCATGAGCTGATCAAAGACCTTCAAGCCCTCATATATAGCAGCAAGGATGGCCTTTGCATAATAGGCATGCAGATGGTATTTCAGAACAGTCTCAAGCTTGTCAAGAAGCTTTGACTGCACTAAATCGAAATTCCGATGCATAAAGTTTGAGACATCATTAGTCGGCTGCCCATCCTTGAACTCCTTGAGGCAGCGATGGGTACAGGAAACCTGTATGAGGTCATCCAAAAGCACGGTAATAAGCTGCAATACAGTACTACGCTCTCCCTCGTCTTGTGGAAGCTCATCCGGAAGTCTGCTAAGAAAGCAAGGAAGAATGATATCCTTGAACTTATCGGGATCCGCAGCAGCGCGCTTTCTGAGCAATTCAATGGCAGCGCCATGAATATCCGGATCTTGCTCGCGTCCACAAGCAATCTCGCCCAGCTCGCGAACAACCATGCATTGCTCGGCATCCAAGAGGAATTTGGGAATTTCCAACAGAAACCCAAGGCCCAGAATAGCGGGAACCGCAAAGGATTTATCGACATGTTCGTCTCCTGCTCGAATTTCTGAAAGGGCCTGAGAGTAGAGCTCAAAGAGGTCGTCCCGATAGCCGTAGAACTGCTCTGCCATTAGAGGGGTGCTTTTGTTGATATACTCTCGAACCTCCGGCTTAGGATCAAGTTCTGCCTCAGAAAGATCTGGTTGCTTGCACCGAGCTTCCAGAAAAACGCGGTTGAAAACCATGAGCATGATTCGCTTCTCCTTCCCCAAGGTTTGCTCCTTCCACAGACGGAGCGTGGTGGGAAGAACGCCCTGAATGACAAGAGCGAAGGCGTACGGGCTACTGATACCGATTGCTTCTAGGATCTTGCTGATGGGGAGTCGGTCCTTTGTATCTGCCATACGCTCAACGCACTCGGAAGTCACCATATTGACAAATCGAGCCAAAGGGCTCTGGGTCTCGTCTTGCCAATCGTGTTCCACGGATGTAACGCGAGCTGCGATAGAGTGGAGTACCTTCTGAGAGCCCCGAATGAAATCTTCATTTTCGCCATTCAGCACTTCAAACTTTAACGAGTCCCAAAGCTTTGGAGACCATTCCGCAACAACTGTCGGGGAATAGCAGCGCGAACAAGTTTCAAGTGTCGCCAGAACATCGCTCTATCTTAAGTTAGTAATCGAAAAAAGAATTTGAAAGTCAGAATAGTAGCCAACCTTGACATTCGCTGACAAATCGGCCTCGATGTCAAGCTTCGCAATGCAAGTCTTGAAGACCTCGCTTGCATAACGATCATTTGAAACCATGCATTTTAATAGATCGCTTCTCAACTCCTCCTTGGTGGGAACTCCCGGAGCCAGGGTTTCTTTTAGTCCTCCGACGGTGATTGGGTAGTACCTCATAAATGAGCCACAAATCTCCTCGTAAGTCGGGTCATTAAGGTCCCAGAGTTGAGATCGAGACATTTCTTCATACATGTTAAAGACTACTTCCAAGCAGGAAGGATTCTTTTCCGAAACGGCCATCTTAACAAAGCTAGAGACGAGGTGGTTGGCTCCCTGAGCTTTGTGAAGCAAGTTGGTGTACTTCCTGAATAACATGCACACGAACGTGAAAATCTGCAGGCGCGTATCGGGCTTCTGCATGATGAATAATGGGCCATGGGCGAACTTAAAAATTGCGTTGACCACAGGAACTGCGAGAGCGGGCATAAAGTTTCTCCAGCCACGAAGGATACTGAGTGAGGTAGTGACTTCCTTGATGCCAGCCCGGTAATTTGGAATCTCATCGGCATTCTCAAGTCTTGAGCAGAGCCATTCAACAATCAACTGAGCTACGTGAAGTTAGTACAATCGGAATGGATACGAAGAACTTTGCTTTCGAAGATGCTTACTTTCATGCCGAGTAAGTTCTGCATCCATGCGGCTGAAGATTGCAGGTAGTAGCTGCAATGCTGCCGAGTAGTTAGAATACTAGCGATCTATATGTGAGAGTGGACAAAGCATACCTCGTCCAACCGTGACAAGGTCGTCAAGTTCGATATAAGGTTTCAAATCACGAAGGACATCTCCAATCGTGCTTGATCCGAGGATCAAGGCTAAAAGAAACTCAGCAAGCCTTCGGAGGGTTTGGTCCAGAGCAGACTTACCTGCAGCATACTGGCTAGCAACGTCTTTCTCGGCCTCCTCTCGGCCCACAACCATATCCGTGGCTCCCATCCAGTCTCTAACAGTCTTGTCGGGCGAGGCGGAGGTCGTCATGGTCGATGACCCAACGGGTATCCGGTGATCTCGAACTATGAACAAGTGAGAGTTAGCAATCGAGAAAGCCAAAGTACTGATCTGCCAAGATCCATCCGATTTCGGACTAGGTCATAAGCGAGAACTGCCCCTGAAGGCCGAGTTTCCTAAACCGGAATGCCATCACTTGCTCGCTAAGAGGAGCTATGTTGAGCAAGCTCCTTTCAGCTTGTGAAGACCAACGCTGCACTTGAGCAAAATCCCTTAAGCGAGAGTGGGAAAGGGCACTGAAAGATGGTGCCGAACTTCATCAAACATGTGCAGAAGTTGGAAACGTGACGCCGAAGTCCAGAACTCGAGCCCTTTCAACAGGACTGCGAAAGGGGCTGTGAAAGGTGACGCCGAAATTTACCAAGCTTGTGAAGAAGTTGGAAAGGTGAAGCCAAACATTAGGCAAATACATGACGCCTAAGGCGGTCGACAATTTTGTTGTGAAAATTGTACGGACGCAAAGTGCAGAGTCTGCAGGAACTGCAAAGTGACAGCGAAATGTCTTACCAATTGAAATGCGCTCAATGCGTGCTAAAGGAGTTCTCTGTTTAGTAGAGCGCTAAACTAGCGCAAAACAAAGCTGTAATAAGAGTTGCAGGTGTAATAGAATAAGGGGGGTCGATATTGGTGATGTTGTCGAGAGTAGAGGATGAGAATTCGGAGCAGCGCCGATATCAAGAAAGCAAGCGGCGGATGGAACCGCATCGGCCTAAAGTTTCCCCGAGTTCCGCGATATTATCATTATCGATAAGGGACATCTATCGCTATCTTCCCTGACATCATCTCCATATCGGAAACGGACCTCAGAAGGTGAGAAATGTTGATGATGATGTCTAGAGGAAGAAGATATGAGCTTGAAGCAGCTTTGATATTAGGACATCAGCAGCGGACGCAGCTGCATTGGTCTGAAGCTGCGCTCCGTCGCTTATTGTTCTTGATAGGGGCTTGATAAGAGACTTCTTATTGAGACTTTTCCCTTTTCCACCCAAAGAAAGGGGCTAGTTGTAAAAAAGGAGGTGTTTGTCGATAATATCTGGAAAAGAGGAGGGGAGATTAAAACAGTTTCAACATTGAAAATATAATACTAGCAGCAGACTTGGTTCCACCCATCGAACTTTGTCTATGTCCACCCCTTATCAATAACAAGGAGGGCCTCGCTTATTAGCAATATTTCATCCCCAAGATATCTCTACGTTCAAAGAAGAGAAATGTTGACGACGTCTAGAGTAAGAGGAAGGGATATCCAAGTGGATCCGCTTTGGAAAGGCCTAGCAGTGTGTGAGGCCATATCAGTTTAAACTTCTACTGCTTTCAGCCCTCGTTGTCATTAACAATAGTCGCTTAACCTGTTATCTTGGAAATATGTCACCTTAAGAAACGTCTACCTGGAAAATATTAATATCTAGGATTAAAAATTTCACCAATGTCAAGTCATCCATATATTAGAAATGGTGTTGGAAATTTTGATGAAGTATGGTGTGCTGTGTTAGTCTAATGCTACTCTACGGCCTCATTTATTTCGAAAGGTTTACTTATTACAATCTGCAATCCTAGATTACGACTGTTCTAGGAGGAGACTTTAGCAAGCTCCTTTCAGCGGATGCGTGAAAGGGGCTGTCAAAGTTGACGCTGAGCTTCAGCAAAGTCTTGTCAGCTACAGGGGACGCTCTAGGTCTGAAGCGCTGAAAATTTGGAGTCGCCGGCGAGGCCTGGAATTAGCACTCAGCTCAGGCTGCTTTAGGGGCATATAGCCTGTAGATCCCCTATTTCATACCCTATATAATAGCCTAGAACTCACTGTACAGAAGGATCAATCAAGTCAGTGATCACTAATAGTACCCTCACGTGACCCATTTGACAACTCCTTCAGGGAGAGTGGGAAAGAGACTGCGACTAAACTTCAGAACCCAGCAAGCTGCGTTCATTGTGTATATTCTCACCCCATGTTATTGTCCAATTTAGATGTGTCATTGCAACCTGCTATTCTAAGATCTTTCCTCTTTGACAGTGAGGGGGCTTCTCCAAGAGGCTGAGATATGGCAAAAGCAAGTAGCAAGAGCAGCTTCATCAATCTGCTGCCCCAACACATTGACTCAAGGAGAATAGGTGCAGATTGTATTATGTACAATGCAGCAAGTGCATGAATGGACCTGAGTAGTTGGGAGCGGCACTAAATATCTGGGTATGAGATGAGATTTCACAACCCCGCCAATTGATGCTTATCGGGCGATAAGGAAATTTTTTTAATTGCGATGCATTTCTCCCTTGCATAACATTGACTCTCAGCTACGGTGCAGTCTTTACCTTTCTTGGACTTTGGCATTCTTTACTGCATTGCTACAGAATTATTCCTTGTGTCTGCTGTCTAACGGGGTCAACATTTGCTAGCTTGGACAGCATGGAAGGAACGGCAGAGCAACCGGCCTGCAAGGTCATTCTTGCCAATACCATTGCAAAAAAATTCCTTCTCGAGGTCAATGAAAGTCTTTCTAAACTCGATTTTAAGCCAAAGCTCGTGGGATTCCTCGCGAATGATGATAGCGGAGCTCAAGTATATGCAAAATACTCCGAGAAAACCTGTCTTGAGAAGTGAGCAACCCTTTAACTTCAGTTCTCTCGAATATGGGCCCTTTTGCTGCACATTACGACCCTCCTTTGACAGATATGCTAACACTTCCCCAGTGGTTTCCAATTCGACCTGCGAGTTATTGACCGAGAATCAATCGAAGACGCAATTCTCGATGCGAACCGCGACCCCGACGTTCACGGTATCATCGTGTACTACCCAATTTTCCCTAAAACTTCCGGCCAAGACCGGTATATCCAGCAGGTGGTTGCACCGGAGAAGGATGTCGAGGGCCTCTGCCACAAGTATGTCTTCAACATGTACCAGAACATCCGATTCCTCGATCCCCCAACCAACCAGCTGAAGTCGATTCTGCCCTGTACACCACTCGCAGTCGTCAAAGTCCTCGAACATCTGCAGATCTACAATACCCTCCTGCCTTACGGAAATCGTTTGTTTGGCCGCACAATCACAGTGATAAATCGCTCGGAAGTGGTTGGACGTCCGCTCGCTGCATTGCTAGCGAATGACGGAGCGAAGGTATACTCGGTTGATTTGGACGGTGTTCAGATCTTTACTCGTGGCAAGGGCCTCAAGTCCCACAAGCACGAGGTCCACATACAAGAGAAGATGAAATTGGAGGATTGTCTGCCTCTCAGCGATGTTGTGATCAGCGGTGTTCCCGGAGACAAGTTCAAGGTCGACTCGAATCTGATTCGAGATGGTGCTGCATGCGTCAACTTCTCTTCGGATAAGAATTTCGATCCTAGTGTGAAGGAACACGCTGGATTCTACGTCCCGGCTATTGGAAAGGTGACCATTGCTGTTCTGTTGAGGAATCTTTTGGTAAGTGCTCAGACGTACTGATACTGTAGCTTTAAGATGGGTCCACTAACTCGACGCAGAGATTGGTAGACAATCAGCTGAAGTCTCCTCGGGCTCATCCAGTGAACGGACGATAATGAGATGTGATACGATAGTTTTCTTTTACTTTCTTAGAGCGTCTTTTTGGGTGGTCTGGGCGTGTTTAAGGGGCGTTGAGGAGTCTTTCAATGCTGGAGACAGCTAAAGCGCCAGGCGGAAAGCTTCAGAAATACCATGCTGTCCCAAGGGGTGATTACCTGAATGCCTTTGGGTTTCAGAAATCTCAGGTGTGTCATGATCTCCACCCATGGCTTCATCCGTACATTTTGCCTGTGTATAGTGCGAATCTGGGCCGTTGGACTCGCTTCCGTTAGGGGCAGCAAATAACCGAGACCGATTTCCAGCATTGGATGTAGCCAACCCCGCACAGCTAGCATTAAAATATCTTTGTGTTCAAAAAATATTTTGAATTAGCTTGGTACCTTGGCAGATAATCGCAAAAAGGAAGTTCTGGTCCGCAAGTATGGTTAGAACCCTCACCCAAAAAAATGACAATACACAATCATAGCACAGCCAAAATAAAAATCAACGACAGACTGCCTCTCCATTCCAATCTACACGTGTTAGGTTTATCCTATGTAATTACTTCCCGTTCGCCCTCGCCTTCTCCGCATCCAGTGTCACTTCTTCCGTCACTACTCGTCCTTCATCTCTCCTTCTCCTCCACCACGACCTCCTCCTAACCTCTGCAATATCCTTCATCAGATCATCACCCCACGTCCCAGCCGTACTGCTACCCTCTTCGCCCGATCCTTCCTCTTCTGAATCCTTCAACTTCTTTTCCCACTCCACCTCTCTGGTTCTCAACCCCATCCTCTTCAACCAGCTCCAATCCAACACCCATTCCTCAAGTCTCGTAATTAATTTAACGATGGTGCGGCGGGTAGTGTATATAACGAGTCCGATAAGTGGCACGATGACGGAGACTGAGACGATAAACATGTACTTCAAGACGTAGGACAGATGCAGTGTGTCCGGGAACTCGGTAACGCGGAGCGAGAACATGGTTGCCATGAGGGAGAGTGGTGCAAATATAATGGTGACGAGCGTGAAGAGAACCATGATATTGCCCTGCTGTTTCGCGGACTCGGCACTCCAGTTTGCGAATTCGGCTTCCGAGACGGTGGCTTGTTTTTGCTTGAGGTCTAGGAGGTGGTTGAGTGATTTATTCGCCTGCTCAGCTTGCACGGCCAACCCCTTCCTCCTCACCTCCTGCTCCGCAACCATATTCTCCAACTTCCCAAAATGGTTTTCGGAGCTATACGTCGCCGTCTGACCTTGCGCTTGCTTGTGTGGCGCTGCTCCTCGTCTCGCACTCATGCTGCTCGGCGCTCTGCTCGACTTCGGAGGCTTCGGCGGACTCTCCCTCTCCTTGAGCTCATTGTTAGATTCTCCCAACGCCTTAACAGCTTGCTCCAGGACTGTCTTCTGGTTATCGAGAAGCACAGATAATATGTGGAGCTCGTCTTGTATATCTTTGACCTCTTTCAACTGCTCGATTTCTTCCACGATGTTGTAGACCTCGCGGCGGGATGCGGACATGTTCGAGGCTTTCAGGCCTTTCGAGCGGTCTGCGAACTCGCGGAAGAGTTTGGTTTCTTTGTCCATCTAGATATTGTCAGGGCGGGCAAAATCAACTTGTTGAGTTGTTATAGTACATACTACAGCAGCAATGGCACTCTCATAGACGTCGAGAATCTGCATGATGCCATAGGGTGTGGACTTGTTGCAGAATGTGGCTAGGCATTTGAATACGATTAGTTGGGCGAGGTCGTTTACTGATTCCAAGGGAGGACGATTAACGAAACTGAGGTAGGTTAGGATACTTTTGTATACGTCCATGGTATCCTTTTCATTCTTGTGGGCGTCGTCGTCGTGAGTCCAGTTTTGAGGGAAGCTGGTAATAACCGTGTCTGTTGCACTTGTCAGCAAGGCTCTTGAACTCGAGCTTTGATATACTTACACTCGTCAAGTATCCACAGCCAGAGCTGATCAACCATGATGACGTATCCCTCTTCTACAAGATCCTCATCATCGTCATTCGCTCCATCGACTTGTCGAACCGATTCTTCGGTTTGCAGTCTTGGCAATCCTGGCCTACTCGTCGTGTTGGATCGACTAGTGGGCGTTCTCTGATGTGTCGTCCCATAGGTGATTGGATTCACAGCGTTTCTGTCGCTATGTTCATCTAAACGAAAGGTAAATTCCGGCTCAGGTGGTTTAGGCATCCTATCATCAAATTGGTCGTCATCCTGAGCGAGACCAACTCTGCGTCTCCATTTGCGTTTCCAGACATTGTGATAGTAGCGTGTAATGACTTGATCTCTATCACGCTCCTCCGTGTCTTCGAGCATGTGGTATAGAAATTGATCTAGAGTTCTGCGTGGGTGGACAGGCGGATTGTTGTAGAGGTAGGCACAGAGCATTTTCTCGTTCTTGTTCCAGTCTTCGCGTTCTTGTATAGTTTTCATGTCAGGTATGACTTTGTGCTCTGGATCATGGCGATCTATGTCTTCCCTACATCCAGGTTCGAGGTTAGCATAGCTACTTGAAACAACGGATATTCATTTTCAATAAGAATTTAAAAGCAGATAAATCTTCAGATAAAAATAGACGACGTTCAAGAGATGGTAGAAAAATCAGGTCCACAACGAAAGACTCCCATATCGAGAGGAAAGCAACTCCTCGTAGTTGAAAACGAAAACATTCAGAAAAAAGGTAAGGTGCAAAACTGTAGGTCCAGAACCGGTCGAAGCGGGACATATCACCACTCACATGCGACCCTCTCTGACCTCTTCCATGACATGATGCATCTCAGCACGATTATTTTCAGTCTCCCAATGTACAAACGGCATATATAAGAAGAAGGCGCTCGCAAGTCTCGTATTTCCATCCCGATCCAGGGTCATGCTTCTGCACAGCGGTCTTAGAGATCGTGACTGAGGGGCAGGGTCCAATGAAGTAGGATCTGCATAGGCCTGCTCATCGTTGGCAGTAAATGGCTCTCGGCCAAGAATGATGTCTCGTTTTCTCTTTTCATCTGGGGTACGCTTCTCGTAGATCTTTCGAATGAGATCTTCCGTCCACCCAAGGTTATTTGCTGGCACGTGATACCATCTGCATGTTGAGTTTGGTCCTGGAGTGTTGGCTTTGATGGGACTTCCTGGCCCACCGACTCCATAGAGAAGTTCATCAACCTTCGGCGTAGGTGAGATGATTCGATGGCCACCTTCCCGACTGAAATCAATCTCAACAACAGGTATCTCGAACCCAAATCCAGGGTACCTCGGACTTTGAAGCCTCGTGGCACTTCTCTCCCTCGGATTTCCCAGAGGTGTCAAAATCGGAGGACTGACCCATTCTCCTCTCTTCTGCTTGTCACGTCTGTGCCGATTCGTCTCTTCCTCAAACTCTCGCAGCATGTCCGAGAACCCCACATTCAGCTTATGCAGCACCTCACTCTGCTCCCCGATCAGCGATGCTGGTCCGGGCTCCTCCTCCAACACATCGCTTGGTTCAGCTACCATTTCCACATCCTCGAGCGATTGCTCGCGCTCCAGCGTCGACGTCTCGAGCAGATCAACCTGTGCCTTGTACTCTTTCCATTTGTCCAGCTGCAGCTTCGCCAGTCTAGACTCCTCAGCAGAAAGTCTCTTGGCGCTATTGTCGCACAGCAAAGACACGATCGAGTCGTAGCCTCTCGATGTAGCAGCATATACTGCAGTTCTTCCGCTGGCATCTCTCGCATTCACATCAAATTTCCCGCAATCTATGAGCAGCTTGACGATGTCCTCATAGCCGGCAAGTGCAGCGCACTGAAGTGCTTTATCGTTGATGCGCTCAGCGCCCGTCCGAGGCGCAATCTCGCCGACAATTTTCTTGACCTCTTCCAGATCTCCTCTCTTCACTGCTGTGACTAGAGGCGTGTCTCCAGGGACTTCCACGTCACGGGACTGGAAGGCCTTGAAATCCGCAACGTTGTTAGCTTGAGAAGATTTCCTTCTCCGGTTTCTAGGCCTGTATTTTCTGTTGCTTCTTTTCGCCTGTCTCGATGTCATCGGGCTGTCTAGATTTGAGTCTGCGAAAGAGGGACCTGGACTAGATCTGGAGACCTCAGATGATTTTGACGAGATCCGAGAGAGGACATGAGCGACGGCCGAGGGCCGTCGTGAGGCCAAAGACGGTCGCCCTGATGGAGGAGGGGAGAAAGTGACGGGTGGGCGACTGATCGAATCTTGACGCTGCTGGGACGACCCCACAGCCTGGCCTTCTGTTTCATTGACTGGATCCATTTGGCTTGTTGGGGGACTGTTTCTTCGATCGACAGCATATGCCAGAGGATACTGTGCCACAGGATTTGTTTGATTATGATCGGCAGCTTCAGCGTACGACCTCAGTGAAGGCTTCATTTTGAGTGGACTGCATTGTTATTGTGGTCCTGGGCATCACTGCAGCGAAAAATCATAAACAGGAAAAGTAAACAAAAGAGGAAGACTTTCGAGACAACGAGATTCGGGTCAGCCTTATTTACCTTGCAGGGAGTCAACGAGCCGCAAGAAGGCAGCCATGCAGTGTTATGGGAGTAGCCGTGGGGCTGCTGCAGGAGGTTCCCCGTGAGCTGAACACACCGAATGCACGACCTTTTTGGGGGGGATCTTGACGTCTTCGAGGCCTGGGCGCCTCACTGGAAGTCCCGAGACCGAGGGAAACGTGTGCAACATTGTCAGCCTCCATCATTTCGATTGGGTGGGTGTGAATCACGAATCAGACGATGACAGGGGTTGTGCTGCAGGTTGGAGTCAGAACAAGCCTCATTGGCTGTCATTGGAGAGCAGTACGAGAAACACCACAAATTGATTGTTGCACTGTGGTGCAGATGACCCGTCGACGATCCATCTCGATTTTGAGGCCCAGGGACATAAAGTCATTTGCTGAAGAACGACAAAATCATCGTTCTTCGCAATAAGCTGAGAAGCCACAACCGTCCCTCGTACCAGCAATCCGAGGTTCAAAAAAAGTAGCCCCATTCTCTTCTATAGGCTTCGAACATATCTCTTGGCTACTTGAGCGTACTCCAGCTTTCCCTTCCATCCCCAGCCTTCGCTCTCGATATCTTGCTGCATCGTCGTTCCGTTCATCGAAAGCAGCTTGGCCTTAGATGCGGATCATGCGGTTGCAGACCGACCATAATAGAACTTCATCTCACTAAACTCCAAATGATAATTTAAGGTTTAAAGTGACTTAGACATACTCTCTGTACCTTGCGACTCCTGTGTTGGAGGTTGCTGGTTACGTGCCATGTTTGCGACAGTCAACTATGACGAGTTTGCCTTTGTTTGAGCCGGGCTGCTCAGAGATCTCAAGGTAATATACGAAAACTCCTACGGCGGTACAGTAATGGTAACACTATATGTAATGGCAACACTTTATGACGTAGTAGTAAAGGCGACCGCTATGACTAAACTTTCTGTATAAACTGCGGTCAAGTAAAGTTGTCGTAGACGAGCTATCTGGGCCAGAGTCAAGCAGATTCAAGAAAGGTCATCAAAACTGGCATATGCATTGAACCAATTTTATCTCTCTAGAAGCTACCTGCAAACTCTTTTACATGAGTTAGACAATAAAACCTGGTACAATAATAAAATGATGGAGGAACAGTAGAGTCCATTGCCAAGGTTAAATGTCACTTCTTTGTAACTTCACAGGAGGCTGCCTCGAGCATACAATATTCTCTTATTAAGATCGGTCAGAGAAAAAGCATTTGACTGAGAGTTCACTTTCTCGACTAAGAGAATTTAATGCACTGTGATCATATCTGAAGGCAAGTATGGACTCATGGAATGTATGTAGACCTCGTACTGACCTAGCACCCATTCTCGGTTAATTAAGAGGTGCCCCTTTTCGCTACCTGCTACAGCTTCATCTAATGATAAAAATATCATATTCACCAAATGCATCGCCCAATACGTGTGTAAAGTGTGGATACGACCTTCCATAGAAGTTGCATTGAACATCCACAGATCACAGATCACAGAAATCGCCCACCCCAATGGCAGCCGAAGAACCATCTACAGAGACAGTGGAGTCGATGGAGAGCCACGTGTCTCCCTTGCCTCAGATGCCTACTATATTCTACGGATTCTCGAAGCTACCAACAGAATTGTGAATGCTGATCTGGAAGTTTGCTGACGAGGAATATCATCATGGAGGGCGACTGATTAACGTCAATGTGCTCTTTCGCAACAGGTGCGACCGAGTTCCGCCAATACTTCACGTTTGCCAAGAGTCGCGAACCGAATACCAGAAGCACTATAAGATCATGAAGGAATTTCTGTGGAGTTCAGAGCTGAAGAATGAAGCCGGTATAAGCGTGTACATCAACCCTTCGCTCGATATATTCGCGTTTGCTAAGGCACTTGAGCCATTCATGGGTGGTGTGTATAAGCCCAACATCTCAAGGCGACATGACCTAAGACAAGCCTCGCAATTGAAGGTCCAAAGTAAGTATATCAATCCCATATCTCGTCCTTTCCCCTCGCCTCCTGCCTTGGCTGTAGCCTCAAGGTGCAAGTGCATGGAGCGTAAAATGGTTCAAGCAGCTTGGACTTGCTGCTTCTTTTGTATCGATATTGATACTAATCTTCACATCCAGAGTTGGCGACTTGCCCTTTCTTGTTTGGGGAGACATTATCGCAACGCCGATTTTATAAAACCTGCTATGGATGCACTGTTAGGTGAGAATGGATGTTACGAGACTTTAAGGTTCATGCTCTTTTGGACACCAGAGACTGCGTTACGACTGGAATCGGATTTTCGAGGGCTGCAACTAGGCACGCGTCGAAATGAGGCTGAGCTATTCGGAATTTTCACGTCGCCCCATTCGGAAGAGCTGAATTGGGCCGTTATGAAGGGGCGAGGCTGGGGTGGAAGGGAAGGCCAGAATGGTGCAACATGGAAGAGATACGAAATGGTACTCAAGAATGAGCAACTTCGGAGTGTGGACGACCTTGAACAAGAATGAAACAGAGCAGAACCTCGAGGTTTTTTAGGAAATACTAGTATTTCTCAAATACACACGAAAGTATTTCGTACGCCTCCAATGTTCTTGCGTGCATCTCATTACAGTGATGCCTATGCCGTATGTCTCATCTCTCTTCAGATATGAATGTACAAGACAACAAAAACCCCTTTCCTACACTGAACATTGCCTCTCTTCGCCAACGTCTCGAAAAAGAAGTAATTATGACCTCCGATTCCTCTCATCCAAAACATCCCTCCCGACCAGCATTCCCACGTTCTCAGCAGCAACCCAGCTCAAGTCCACTGAGCTCCCAATTTCCTCGATCGCACCAGTGTGCCACAACCCTTCCCCAAGTTTGAACTTACCCTCCAAGATGTTGCCAGTCCGTGGATACAGCAGAGGATACCCATCCAGAACCAACTCCTCCCAAACCTCCATATCCTCACCATCGCTCAAGGCTGTCATGAACTCTCTTTTCAAGGAATGGTCTGACAGGACTCGATATAGACTCCTCACAGACTCCGCGCTGATATCGGGCCCATAGATATCTCTCACATGCGTGAGCTCATAGACACCCTCGAACGCCTGGGAGGTACCTCGCACAGGAAGTATCTGATCTGGAACCTGGCCTTGACCGCCGAAATACTTGCCATTCAGCTTCCAATTCACTGCCAAGAATGTAACCCAGACATCTCGCGAAAAGACTCTTTGAGGAAGGGACCGCTCAGTAAAACTTTTGAAATACTCGGGAGTCCAAGGCGTCGCCCAGATGACCTTATCGAACTCCTCATAGGCAAACTCCTCGCTCCCTGCTTCTTGTAGTTGCAAGAACCAGGAATGCTTTCCATTTTCTGCCATTGATCTCTTCAAGTTGGTGACCTTGGTGCTGAGCCTCAAGTGGGTGTTGCTTTCTCTGGCAAAGCTTTTGAGCACTTCCTCCAATTTGCCATCGCCTGTAATCGGACACGTTGGTTGATCCTCCCTATCCAAATATAAACTCATCGCCAGAGCACTCAGCTCCTCAACCCCTTGTCCCGTATGCCTCCTAATCTGCGATCCCATGATCTCCTCAACATATCTCCCGCCAATGCCACCTGCTCTCAATTTATCAACAGCAGTCATCCGAACTTCGCTCTCAAGGTCCACCTCCTTAAGTATATCTCTCACGCTTCCAAATACACCTTTCTGATTCAACTCTAACAGCTTCTGAAACTTCTCCATTGTCTTCGCGGGTAGGGACTTAGCTCTCCACACACTAGCCCCATACCGAAAAATAAGACCCAGCCACGCAATCCAGCTTGTATCTTTTACTGGCCGCATAAGCCTCGCCTTGATATGTTCCCCATCGAAGAACCCAACTTCCTTCCCAACCACACGAGCATCATCAAACTTCACACCCAACAACCTCTCAGCTTTCCTCCTCAACATCCCGTCCTTTGGGAACAAATCCCCAGTCGCCAAATCCTCAGCAAGAAGACCTAAGGAACTATCATTGAACGCATTAAGTATCATGCGCCCTCCAACTCTATCCTTCTGCTCAAAAATAGTGACTTCGACTTTTGGAAACTTCGCTGCTCCGGATTTTGGACGCGCGCGAGAGAGTGTATATGCGGCTGAGATGCCTGCTGGCCCGGCTCCTACGATCCCAACCCTAACAAAGTGCCTCGAGTTCCCACTCCCTAGCCACTTGATTGCTTCAACACCTATCCACAAGACACCAAAAACCAGTACTGTGGTCAGCGCAGCCGCTAAGACTACACCTGAAATCCGCCGCCATTTGCCTCTTCTCCTAGCTACATTCCTATCCCGTCCTAAGTCGGAGTATTTAGGCAGTAGCGGATCGCTCTCTTCTGCATCTCGGGGAGAGTTAGGCAAGGCTGAGTAGGGTGGTGGGGGAGAAGAAATTATGGACGCGGAGTCCGACATTATGGGAGGAAATTAATATTGATAAAAGATTACTAAAGGAAGTCAAATAGGAGAAGAGTTAGAGAGAACGGATGGAGAAAAGAGGAAGTTGGGATGGAGGGGTAGATGAGGCTGCGCTGCACGCGCCCAAGCTTGCGCGGCAGCCTGTCGCTTAGCTTGCAATGATGGCCGCCACATGCAGGTCTTATGGAGGGTCGACTTGACCAATGACAGCTATCGACTTTTGGCGTTGGTTGGAACAATGCCTATCAACAACTACTTGGTCAAGGAAATGGTCGGCTGTGAATTCGAAGAAAGAGAAAGAAGCAAGGCGCAGAGGCCTCGAAATAATCACCAGCAGCAAGAAAGCCGAAAGACAAATTCAGCGGCAAACATCACAATGCAGAAAAGAAACCAGGCAATTTTATGTTTTATATTGCAAACCGATTCGATCCAGTCTACAACATCCGACATGCCACACCATCTTTTGTGATTCCATGATTGATTACTTTCATTGCCGCAATATCTCAGAAGGTGCCATTCCATCCCTCACAAATCCGCCCGCCCAGCTCCTTGAAATGACCACCGCAGAATCCGCGGCCCGATCGCAAAAAGAAACAGGGAAATCCCTAGCTCTTGGGGTGTGAACATTCTCTCCAAACTACCAATTCAACAATCAAGTGAAGTCACCCCTCCGGTGTCTCACGCCCAATCCCTCCTCCTCGCGACTCAAACATGTACAAAAGAAAAGTAGGATATGAAGCAGTGCGACCTGAGTGGATGATTCCCCTTCCGATCCGGTTCCATTCACAATAACCCCAGAGCTCTGTAAAGAGGACCATTTTATCCCCATAAAAGTAAGGAAATGCGAGTACGGCCAGTGTGTAAATGCAGCAAAGGGCCCCCACCGACCCAATTCAGGTACGTAAACGCCGTGTATTCCCCATTTGATGCCAGCCCCGTCCGTCCAGGAAGCAAGACCGCACCCATAACGCCGCGCTGATTCGTGATAAAAAAGAAATTTGAGGGTGGCGAGTTTTCTGACAAAATAAGAAATGTTTTGTACGGAAGAAGAGTATATTATTACTCCTTTCTATGCGTGAGGTAGTCAGAAGTACCTGATGCAGCCGAAGGTGCCCGCGGTGTTGGCTCTTCGTCAAATAGATCAATGTGAGATGAGGAGGGCTTGGGTGTCTCATCCAGATCGGCTTGGGACGAGGAAGCTTTGGGAGTCTCAGTCAAGTCAATGTCAGCGACTTTCTCGCTAGGTGAGCTGAAAACTTCCGGTGGAGTCAAAGTTACCGCAGTGGTCTTCGAGGCTGGTGGAAGCTCTTCGTTGACAGTGGGAGGAGGCTCGATCGTGTCGGCACTGGGGGCTAGATCCGAAGTAGATACCACACTGCCACGGCTGTTGGTACGCATCATCTCAATGCCAAGCTTGGATCCACGATGTGTTTTGGCTGGGCCTCTTGGGCTCTTCTCTTTGACATGAGCAACACCTAGCTCCTCATCTTCGTCGTCACCAGATTCGACACATTCATGTCGATGTCTTTCCATAGACTCTCGCTTCATTCTCATCTTCTCGGATGAACGTTGCCGGGTTGGAGTCTTGTGAATCGTCTCAATTCGTCCAGGAGATGACTCTTCATGAAGAAGATGAGGTGGTAGTGGCTTCGGCAAATCACGGGAGTCGAGCATTGCTTCTTCGTTGCTGATGCCAAGTCCACCGGGTTCATCCCAGTCTCCAGTTGCTTTGCGGCTGATGACGACGGGCACATCTTCGTTCGCGAAAGCTTCTGAATCGCCAAACATGCTAGAACTGATGGAATCTTCGCGGCTTGAGCCTCTGAAGCTACCTCCAGGCATATGAGCATACCCTGAAGAACCAGAAGTTGGACTGTCTTCCAGTCGGAGACTCTCTTGTCGTAGACCTGATGGCTGTGGATATCCAAGCGGACTTGCAGTTGTCTGACCTGGAGCTGGTGCCTTCCAGTTGCAGAGCGAGGACATAGCCTCAGTCAATTTCGACATGGTCGGAGGCTTCTCAATTAGATGATCGAAATGATGATCCGCTGGTAACTCTTTCAGATAACCAGTAACAGCCACGATGGGGGTCTGAGAATTGACGTTCTTCGTATCGCGGATCATTCTTGCGACATCCGCGCCATTGGCTTGAGGCAATTTGTATTCCATCAAGATGATATCAAATTTGACTTCACCCATAGCCACTCTCATTGCATCAGCTCCGTTCGCAACAGTGATTGTCCGACATCGTAATTTCTCGAGAAGCTTCTCCATGACCATTCGGGAAACAGGATGATCCTCACATATGAGAACATCAAGAGGGCGAAATATTGGGCCGTCGGTCAGATTGATTTGTGACAAGCGCCGAGAACTTTGTCTGCGTCGCTGAACACGTAGTAACGCATTTGCTTTGTCTCCTTCGTTATCTGAGGACGATGGAGACATGTCGAAGACTTGGCTTCGTCGCTTTCTGTGAGAGAACAAGTCTCCTGGGACCGGGCTCCCTTCTTGTGATCCAACGGTCTGAGAGCGAGCTCGCGCTGAGGAACCACTTGTTTGTCTTGGCGTCGATATCTTCTGCGGTGAAAGAGCTAATGGTGGAGGCGCAGCTCCTCGAGGTTTTATAGGTGAGGACACCGCGGAAGACGCCTTCTGAAGACTTGCCGACATTCGAGGAGCCTGGAAGAAGTCGCCAGGAGCCAAAGAGTTGTTGGATTGATGCGACAGACTTGACGAATTGCTTGAGGTTTTGCGGCGTGTCTCTCCATTTTGCGCCACAAAGGAAACAAGCAGAGGCGAAGATGGTTGAGATGCCCGGCTCGGCGAGGAGTTGGATTGACTAATCCCAGACGGTGACTGTGGTCGGCCTGAAGCTTTAGCATTTGACAAGGTTCGCTGTATGGGCATCGGCAGTATCGGACTACCCTCCAAAGTCGGTCCAGGAGACGTAGCACTGGTCGGAGCAGATCCAGAGTTGAGGTTGTTCTGCTTGCTTTGAGCAGCCATGGCTTCGGCCCGAAGTTTCTGGATAACATCCTTATTGGCCTTTTCGAGCACCGGTAGGTTCTTGAAAGCAAAGTTGCCGAAATCATCTGCGACTACTGGCTCACTCAACCTGCGACTCTTCAAGTCGCGAACATGAGGCGGAATGTGCAAGGGCATTAAGCCTCGCTTGATGCCCATTGAGTTGACTTGAGACCTCACACGAGACAATGCATCATGAGGTCTCTCATGGTACTCGCCCGGGGCGGAGCTAGGTGGCGAGGATTGATCTTCAATCTCTTCAGCAAAAGATTGCAAGGTCGCACCACGAGAATCGAAGTACTCGGTATCCTCCGGGTTTTCGGGTGCCGGAACAAACTGAGCGTCGTCTTCAAGCAACTTATCCCAATTCACACCTTCAAACCATGCATGGTTCCGGATCTCTTGTCCGCCAGAGGAGAATTTGTCTTCCTTGTTGGAGCCAAGCCGATCTTGGGGGTCAAGGCATAGAAGTTTATTGATGAGATCTTTAGCTTCTTGGGAAACCTCAAAATCGCCATCATCCGGCCAAGAAATTCTCCTTGCAAGGATGTTCTCGAACACCTCATCGGGAGTGCCGGCATGAAATGGCGGATAGCCATACAGAAACTCGAAAAGAATACAGCCGACGGACCACCAATCACTCATCTCGTCCTGTCCAACACCATTGACTGTCTCAGGTGCTAGGTAGTCAGGAGTGCCGACGAACCGGCGGTTGGTGTCATCGGGGTCAAACAGAGCCATTGGAGGCGGCATCATGCTCGACTGTGGGGGTGTGTTCTTCTGTTCTGAACTGGTTTGGCTCGTGGTCTGCTGCAGAGACAGGAAATCTGGAGAGTTATTTCCCTCATTCTCGCTCGTCTCTTCGATTGGTGACTTTCGGTTGGCCATCATCTGGGCTGCTTGTGGATCATTGAGAGAGAAGCTGCTGAACATCTGGTTCAAAATGTCGCTATTGCCGCTATCACTTCGTCCCGAAGCACGCCGCGACTCTTTACTCAGAGTGCTCTCTCTGCTGAGGCTGAAATACGAAGGAGTAGTCAGACCGCCGCCGAGATCAGGAGTCATATGCGGTGTAGAGCCGGGTGAGTGGTGGCCATGGAAATCGAAGGATGTTGAGCGCGAAGAACTGATCGATGTTGTTCGGGCAAAGGGACCCTGCTTCAGCAAATCTGGAGCTGATTCGGTGGCTGTAGCGTTGAGTACTCGCTTCTGACGACCTATCAATCCCATCCGAGAAAGTCCAAAGTCGGTTAATTTCAAGTGACCTTTTTGATCAATCAAAAGATTGTCGGGTTTCAAGTCACGGTGGACAATTCCTCTGTCGTGTAAATGCTCCACACCGAGAATCACCTCGCCAAGATATTTCTTAGCCCAGTCTTCCGGAAGACCGCCGAGGACTTTGATGAGAGATGCACAATCTCCTCCGTTCAAATACTCCATGACAAGATAGAGATAGTCCTTGCTTGAAAAGGTCCAGTACAACTTAGCAACAAAGTCGCTCTCGCCTTGCCACATCATGATAGCTCTCTCAGCTTTTACGTTGGTGACTTGATTTTTGGCAACCATATCGGCCTTCTTCAAGACTTTTACTGCATAATAATCGCCAGTTGATCTCTTCTTGGCGAGATAAACACTGCCGAATGCACCTTTGCTGATAGGCTTGATAATCTCAAAGTCCTTGATGGACGGCGCAACTGCGCGAGCTTGTGGCGCACCGACCGAGCTCAGCCGAGGGGATAGTGGTGGACGAGAAGGATCCGAACCAGCGGCTGATGATTGACGTCTGTGGTGGTGAGGAACCAAAGCAGGTGAGCTGAATTCGCTTCCAGGAAGCATAGGCGAAGCTGTTGGGGAAACAACGCCTTCGTGAGCGATAGGCAGAGCGCGAGGTTTGGATATCCGTAGAGGCGACGAAGGTTGTGGCATCCGTACTGGTGATTCTTGACGGCGTGGGGATGCAGCTCCTGGTAGAATCATGCTTCTCCGATTTCGTTGACGTGAGCTTGCTGCGCGACGTAGGTCACCAAACTCTGAGACTGGGGACTCGGTTCGTGGAGGTCGAGACATGATCGATGAAGACCGTGCACTCCCATCGCTGTCTCCGGCGTCACTCTCGAAGAACAGTGATCGTCTGCGAGACTCGTGAGGCTCTGAGAGTATGCTGCTCATCTGACCAGTGTGTGACCGAGGCGTGGGGCACTCCTTTGGGCTGCTCGATCGAGTAGACGATGCTCTGCGACCCTCACTTCGTCCCATTTCGGCTTCCCGAAGAGCCATTGCCAGGGAAGATGGTCCATCGAATGAGCCAGTGAAGAAGCCATCATCATTTGCTGGAGTCCTCTCCTCTTCCTCTTCTGAGTCGCTAAGCTGTCCAAGAGCGATTTTAGTCGCTTTCCTCATTGCCTCGTCGATACAATTCTGGACACAGACCGCAAACTCCATCCGGATCCGTTCGGAGTATTCGATGATTCGTCTATATCGAAGAACAGCTTCCACTTTTGCCTTGGCGGCTCGTTCACTATCAGCACACAGTAGCGCAAGGCCCTGCTCCTGTTCCAAAGTATTGGTGCTCGGTGATTGCCATTGCAAAACTTGAGATATTCGCGATTCGGACTGAGGCGATTGGGCGCGAAACTCGCCAGGAGCTTGCGACGGCGCCTCCTTAATCGCTGGAGTACTGATCTCAATTGACGTATCGCAGAGATCAAGTAAAAGCTCGACAATTCTTGCTTGAGGTCGTCGGATAGCGAATGAACGAGCTCGTGCGTGCCCAAAACCGGTACTAGCCCGGTCTCTTGATCGGCTTGGTGTGCCTGGCGAGGCAGTTCCTGAAGATGACGACGTGGATGGAGTCGGCCCAATGGGCATGCCCTTGTATTCAGCTTGAGGTGTCGGGACAACAGGCTGGTCTCCGGAGGGAGGTCGAGACTTGCGGGCCTCAAGAGCATCGAGAACTTTGACAATTGCGTGACGATGTTCAATAAGATTCTCCTGGCACATTTGAAGCTCCATCTCGGCCTTGTGCTCTTGCAAACAGAGCTCAGTATGCTTCTCGAACCACCATGGGGGGATTTGACGCTCGCAGATTCGACAGAGTACTGGTGGAGGTGGTGCATGATGAGCAGGATCGTCCAAACCAGTCTCAGCCAACGTTGTCAGGTAGCTTGCTAGAACTTCTGCTCCGGAGCCGAGCGAGTCAACAATTACAGCGGGTAAGTCAAACCGAATCTCGCGTGGTGCAAGCCAAGGTCGGATCATCCACATAGTCTATGTAGGGTTAGCATGATGAGAAGATAGCTCCGAATTCGAAAGCAAACGTACATGGCTTTCTCCTCCTGATGAACGGTCGTAGACCATGATACCTTGTCCCTCCAGGTCAATTGTAGCTGGCTGGTCAACATCCATGGCACCCTCTTCCGTCTGCTCGGCCGGTCGATCCTCAATGGGTGCCAACTTCGAAGCCGGACCTAATTGAAGCGAAAATCGAATAATTTGGCTTCGAGAATCATCCTTCTGCATAGACTCCACGATTTTCGAAAAGACCTCTTTGTCATCACTGACCAAGAGATCCTTGATAGCCTTCCCTTGGACGGACTCGAGAGACGTGCCGATAACATCAGTCCAGGAGGGACTGACCCATCTAATTGTGCCATCCAAGCCAAGGTCCATAATGACATTGAGAGTCTGTTCGGCGGCCTCTCTCAAGTCCTCTCTCTCCTCCCGAATATCCGCGCTGAGGGATCGCTCCATCTGACCACCAGCTTGTGCCCGCAACTGTGACACAACTGGTGGTGCCAGCATATCTTTGTTTTCCTCCGACATTGTGTAGATTCCTAAGAATCAGACCTTCTGCACCAACATGGACTGTGTCGAGTCTCGTTCGTCGTCGAGTCCTCTTGCTCTGAATGACCATGGGTGTCACGCGCCTTGTTATCGTTATCGTAGCTTGCAAGCTGGAGACCGCGTTGAAGTTCGGCCAAGGTGTCCGACGAAGGGCCAGTTACTAGCAACTTGCGACGGCGAGAGACATCATGGTGATTGAAGCAGATGTCTCCGTTTGTTGTCGGTTGGTAAGCGCCCCTGGGCGGTTGCTTTTCGAAGGCAAGATGTGGTGTTGTGGAGAGGAGTAAACTTGCTCCAACGAAGGAGAAGTGAACCCAACTCGTCGTGTACTCGGGAACAGCAGTAGCACCGTCGGTAGGTGTATCGTAGGGGAAGCAATGGTCGTTGTCGAGGTTGTCGCTGGCTGCGAACAAAAATAGTCTTGTCGTAGGATTATTATTTGGGGACCCTTTGCCGGTTCTCGCGTACTATCCTCAACTGGAGGTCGAGAAGCGGGGGTGAAGTGCACTAAGGCGAAATCGCAGCCACTCACAGCCGGGCGCCCAAGTCCAAACAAGCCAAAAAACGATGTGACTAACTACAGTTGCTCTGGCGCTCTGCTGACAACTTGGTAAATATACCTTGGCGCAAACTTGAGATGTTTGTAATAGGCCTATATTATAGGTTGTTTCAGGGGAGAAATACCGCGAATTATGCCCGCGGTTAGTATATCAGCTCACAGTGCACAATTCTGCCTTTATGCAGCAGACAGCTTCCTTTCATGCACGGCTAGTCATGGCTATTCCACTCATAGTCATACCCAAGACTCAAAGAAAATAGAATGGTAATTAAGATCATTACCAAGCAATTTCTTATTCTGCGTCAAATTTGCTCGTATTCTTTCTCGAAGCACAAGCCAACCCTCTCGCACTCTCGACGAAAGGGCATCTTATCGGGTGATTGATCGATCGAGTTGAGCGTCATTGGGCCCTGACTCCCTTGCTAGCAGCTGCAGGATGATCATCCAGATTGAGATGATGTGCTGCTTATCCATCGTTGACTCGAAACTCTTCTTGCATCACAAGAGCAATAAGTTGCGTGTTGCCGTACAAATAGTCGTTGTAGCACTTGGGAGTCATCCAGTTTCTGGGACAATGGATCAAGGCTAGAAAATCCATTGTTTCCCAGTTTGTTTGTAAACATCCAGATTATTTCTAGATGCTTTTTGAAACTTCTTTAGGGACTTTATAAGAGCAATTATTGACCGGGTTGTGGAGCTGGCACCAAATGAAAGTGCTCAAATATCCTCATCCCCGCGAAGAAACGTTCATGATCCCCGTCAACCTAGCGATATTTGCCACTCACAGCCCTGAGAAGAAGATGCCGGTCGCCGACCCCTGGTGTGATATCGGCTCACCTATTTGTTTCTTCCAACTCCCATAAACATTTCTCGAGGAAGGCAAAAATGTCGGCGGAAGGATCCCTCCTTGCCAACCGTCACACCGCCCCATCAGTCCAATCGAACTCCGGCCACTCAGCCCGAGATGCATCCCACTGTGCAACAACCCAGCAACTTACAGGACAATGCATGGAATGGCCTCGATACGGAGTACCCCTCCACCCCAGCTGCTTCACTGACTCCCGCACACCATCAAAGACTTGAGCTTGCAGCCCGTTACGCTACGCCTTGGATAAAGGGTCTCACTCAGCTCTGCAGCACATTCACGGTACCAACCAGCTGTCACCTCTCGTCTCACCACGTCTTGGACACCAATCCTTTGAAAAGAGCATGCGGACAGCCGAGTCCTCCGCGTGCCAGTCAGCAGGTCCTCGCAACGGGCGTCCTTCTCGTCCTTTGGTAACACGGTGCTGCACCTGTGGTTCGGCTTCCTCATGAAAACGTCTGCCGTCAAACATAGACACGCCGGGCACTCTGCCGCACGGCCACAGCATCATTTGCATTCCAGAACACGCCGAAATGAGTGCAGTGGTTGCATATCACACGACAATGACATCGTTCCCGCCCTCGCCCTTGCTATCTGGATCATGATCTCTCCCGCTCGGCACCCGAACGCTCTCCAGACCGTATCCCCGAACTCTAATGTCTGTCGCATCCAAATTCAAACACTACGTAGTACTGTAATCGAGTCATTGTCATATCCGGGGATGCAGCACGTCTCAAGCCGGAATGTGGGGTTTGCTCCATAATTTCGTATTTGTCTTAGAAGAGATCGAACTTGCATGAAGCCTCAATGGAGTGTCCTGCTGACCTCGATGGTTTTCTCGCGTCAAGTCACCTGATCTCGTTTCATTGTTACCTCACATCTTGTGACGGATTTACGGCAACTATAAAAGTCCGGTATACGGTTCTCGAGTGCGCTAGCTCCAATTTCAAGTCCCAAAGCTTCGTCACTTACTTCGTTGTCCCTGCTGCTTAGAGTTGCCTTTGTATTGGGGGTCTCCATGCTAGTGTGCCGTGTCCGAACAAGCAGACCAGACCATATTGGATTTGATTGTGCCGCATCATTAGCTGCTGCTTCTTCGAAGATACTTTCTTCATACCACTGGGTTGGATTTACCAATTGCCACGACTTTCGAGCTGAGTACCTGCATCGTGTTGGTAATACTTCAAAGTGTGGTATTTAGAGTTGCAGCATTCATAGACGGGACAGAAGCTCGGAGTCTCGACTGAGCGAAAGCCAAAGTCAATTTACTCAATCTTTGTGACAAAAGTGTGGGCCTTGGGTTTTAAATATGTCTTTACTTGAGATATTTTGATTTCTAAGATATTTTGACCAGCCTCAAGGGCCTATTCAGCACAAATTCTGTTCCGTTTCAAACAATATCTGACATGCGGTATTCACTTCACACAATCTTCACTGGGCTATTTTATGGACGATTTTTTTTGCATGCTTCCATTTTTCACATTTCTGAGTTCTTCACTGCCTGCAGCTTATCATACACCCCCATGAAAGTCTTCCGGGCCGGTCCTTCCGACAGAAATCAAAATATCTTTGGTACCATAGATATCTTGAGTTCATAGTATCTCTCCCAGCACACAACACCCTCTGTCACGTGAACCCTCAGCCATAAACCAATCCTCCCTCTCCAGTCTCAGCAATCGCCATGAAGAGTTGCGGTCGAGCGCCTTGTGCATTTCGGACATTGTTGAAGGCATCGAGAAAGGCATTGCCCCTATCGAGGACGTACCAAGGTCGGTGTTGCGTGGCTGCGTTGCGCTGTAAAACGCGGAGTCGAATCGCACCAGATCGCGGTTGTTGGTTGGGCTGTGGTGGAGCATAATGATGCTCAACAACAACATACAGGTTTCGGAATCGAGGATTGGCATGAAAGACGCGAGCCCAGAAGGCAAAGGTGTTCACAGTGTGGCTCTGGTATCCCCAATCGATCGCAAGACTTTGCATTCGACCCCAACCAATCACCAACTCGACCATCTGGGCATTGGTGATGATATGGCTTGTATTTGGAGCCGGCGAAGCAAGGAATCTCTGCCAGGCGAGAATGATGTCGATGTCCTCACGGAAGTAAAGGAATTCCTGGGACAGTGAGTTGGTAAGTGAGGCAGGGCGAATCTCATAGTGCCGCAAGGCCTCATCCCGAGCCATATGCGAAGTTTGGACGAAAGGGGGTGTGTAGTGGGCGGTTGCTGGCTGGAGACGAAGATGGCCGCGAGGCGCATCCTCCACGATGAGGGTGCGAGGGGTGAAATTGGTCTCATCCATGACCCGGTATCGGATTTCGGATGGTAATCTGGAAAATGGAGGGAATGCTGTGCCCTGAGTGGAAGACGCCATGACTGCTTGAGAATTCGTTAGCTATAAATTCTTAGGTTTCAAAAATTCTTTGGTGGTACCAAAGATATTTTGGAGCCATGATTGCGATCGAACTCGAACACGATATCGTAGCGTTAGGGAGGTTTGATGATGTTTTTGGATGGAGGTTTGGGGGAGGAGAGGTCCTTTTATAGCCACTAGCGCCCTCAAGTGAAGCTCGAGGGACCCTAGCAAGTGCCCCTTTCTCACTGCCCCCTTTTCACTCCAGAGCTAGTATAGAGGCAGTTTGCTTGGGATATCCGACATTGAGTTGAGAGTTGATGGAAGTTTGGAAAATATCATGGTTTCAAAGACATTTTGATGTCAACGATATTGTCTCCAACGAGCATCGAACTCAGGAGCTATATGATGTGTTTGAAGTTGAAGGCTGAGGAATGGAGAGAAAAAGCTCTGCTGCCATGGACACTCATCAAAGATGCCCTGACACCAGAGATATCTTCACACACTCTTGGTATCTGGCCCTGGCAAGTGTTTAAGTGAATCCGCATGCCTGTTTTCCTGAAGAAAGCTTCTCTTTGACACTCGCCACGAACATCTTGATACCAAAGATATTTTGAGGCCCTCGTTGACCCCAAGAAGTGGAAGTGGGCGAAGTTCCGGTTGAATGAGAATGAACCGGGGCGTCAGGTGTATGCAGACAAGAGCATGTACTAACTGCAAGTCATGCAAGCCACTAGGTAGCAACGACTAAGTGTATCTGCTTGGGCCAGAACCAAGGTCCGAAGATTTTTGGTGAAAACCTTTGAGGGCAAGAAATTGCTAGTGAAAGAACTTTAGAGAAGAAACATTGAGTGAAGAAAAAGCAAGTACTTACTGAAGTTGGATGTCAAGTTATGTCTACGAATAAGTCAGCAAGATATGGGCGGCGAATTTTTGGAAATGCTGCAAGCGGCAGCAAGAGATTCTTACCAACTGAAAATTGTGAAGTGATTATGCTGCCGAAGTTGCGAAGATGATCGAGGTTCTTGCCCGTAGAAAGTCAGCTGTGTGTACTGGGCAAGGGCAAGGAGTGTTTCGTCTCAAGTAGACAACTTCGACCTGCCTCCATTCCAACCAGAGGAAAGGGGTGGTTTCATACGTTTGTTGTCTTTGGGATGCGTGTCCAGGAAAAGAAAAGATTTTCCAGAAAGCTCCTTTAAATAGTTTGTGTGCTTGCGGTCAGAAAATTATTTGGTTTTTATTTTTCTGTAATTTTCCCCTCACTCTCGAACTTTTCTTCTAGGCTGGAGAAAACAAGAATGATGGAGTATTTGTGTCTCCAGTCTATCCTGTACATCTGCTTTCTACAAATGACTAGCTTTGCATTTGGGCTAGATTGAGTATGTCGAGAACATATACATGTATATACCAGACAATAGCCTACTAAGGCTCTCCGCTGCAAATTACTATTTCCAGTGCAGACGGATCAAGTGTGCGGGGTGCACGTGGCTCCGAGTAGATTACCCTAGAGGATTTTTTAATAATTCAGAACATCTAAAAGATTTAGTTGCAAAGTCATCATCACAGTGCTGAAACTCATGGCATCACGTGGCAGACAATTGATTCCCTATCCCTCCATTATGTCCCCGGGAAATCCTTCCCTCCTCTCAATGCTCCCAAATGCGCTCGGCCAATTTTCCCAATCCCAAGCGGATGTTGTTATTGTTTGCCCGGAGAGTGCCGTCACCTTGATATATTTATCGCTCATTTTCTTCTTCACGATATCCCGGGCTTCTCGATTCACACCCAACAGAGAATTGAGTCGTGGTCGAAACTTGTAGAAGTAAAGCCATCCAAGGCTGGGTACAGCAACCCTGCCTGGTTTTGTATCCACCTCGCAGACCCAAGAGTGAGCAGCGAGTTCCCGAATCTTTAGTCTTAGTTCGGTGGGTAGCTGAGCGAATTTGTGAAAAGTAGTGGGCTCTGGAGTCATAACAAAACCTGGAATAATAAGAATCAATGGCTGGGTAAAGAGGGACTTTCATACTTACCAGAACCCTGAGTTCCCCCACGAATGGAAGGTCTGGCATTGTCATTGATAACCTCCAGGGGCAGGATGCTTAAGCTTGTTTCCTGCTCAACGCAAAGATACCTGAAGGTGAGAGTGTCTGGCTTTGGCTGACGATTGCTCCCAGTCGCTGTCATAAAATAGCTGCTTGAAGAGAATTTAGCAGCCATTGCGACTGTGAGTTGTGTGTATATGATAGGTTGCGTTGATTTTCTTGAATTGGATGTGGTTTGTACTTCGAGATAAATTACTTCTCGCGGGGTTGATATACAGTATATGTAGCATCTGCTGCCGCCAAAGAGCAGCCAATAGCCTTGACCCAGCTTAATTGCTTGTACCGCTCTAAAAGTTTCACCTCACTTTGTCACTTAAAAGTTCACTCGGGACTTAATACAGCACAAAAAGTTAATGATAGCGAAATAAAGCGCCTCGTATTGCTTGCAATGGGGAATCGAATCTGAATGGCAATCCTCCTAACTACTTCTCCTCGACCAGTCTTCCATGACCTAGAACAGTCTCCTTGTTGTGCCATCTGAAAGTCGTGTATTCTATTTGTGCTTCTCCAATTGCTCCATGACAACTTCTCGGGATTCCCGGTTGACCTTCAACATCGGATGAAGTTGTGTTTGTCTATATTCCACCCAGAAGGTTGTCTTCTTATGTACTGGCAAGGCCAATTCAAGAGCAGCGAACCCTATATCTTCAGGCGCAGCTATGGGGGAAGTCAGAGAATTTGGTGAAAGTAATTGGTTCTGGACTCATAACGAAGCCTAGGGCAATTAGAAGAAGCCACGCAATAAAGGCCTTGAAGCTTCCTAGTTGTCTGATCTCCACCATGGATTATAAGTGTCGCCAGATCTTGGATGACCCACAGCGGAAGGCCGCTGACCTCAGGGAAATACTTGCAGGAAATGGATTTGTCGAGAACATCAGGGTGTGCAGCCAGCTTCGACTTCAGCTCATGCAGCTCATATTCGGTCGTGAAAGGGTAGAAAGAGATTCTGATTGAACCCATTGCGACTTAGAGAAGCTTTGATGTGTTGATATGTTGATGCTGCATTCGGTTCGGGGTGTGGAAGTTCTTAAGTCAAGTTGAGGAGATATATTTAGAACCTTTTACGGTGTTAATATTCAATACATATTACTTTCCTTGCCGACACTAGCAAAGAGCCCTGATCACCTCTGATTGCAATTCACTTAAACGTTTTACTGTATATAACTTCAGAATTTGTAATCACTTTAGATTCAGTGAACCTTAAAAGTTTTGGTGATTGCGAAAGTTTCCGTCTTGCTTTGTTCACTATCGTATAAAAGAAAGGTGATCCTGCTTACTCCTTCTCCATCAACCTGCCAAGTCCCAGAGAGCCTTCCAAAGAGCGGTTCTTCCGGTAAACCATAATGTGAAACGCCATTTTCTTCATCTTTCCCTTAACAACGTCTCTAGCCTCTTGACTGGTCCACAGCATCGGATGGATAAGCGTGTGCTTGTACAAGCTGCGGTACGGGCTCTCCACTCCAAAGACCCATTATTGAGTCGCGAACTCTCAAATATTGAGCCCTAACTCTGATGCTAGTTGTGGGAAATTTGTAAAGGTGGCCGGAATCTGACGCATGATGAAGCCTAGGTAAGTTAGTTGGTGCAAGATACTTTGTGGGAGAGAATGAGGCGCTGACCAGAGTTGCACTGACCACCACGAACACACCCAGACTTGCCATACTCTTGATCATCCCAAATGAGAGGGGATCTTCCAATATACGGAGATATAACCTCTTATTAGAGATTGATTTTCCTACCAGAACTTGTGGACGATACTCCACGTCGACTTTGGTCAGGAAGTAAATATTGACTCTGTTTCCAGGAAACATTATGTCTCATGGTATCGCGATGAATCGTTGTTGAAAGGTAGTCTGGGTATGTTGGATTGCAGGAAGACTTTGACTTTGGGTTTTAGGAATGGCCTTTAAAGTATGTTTTGTAGAAGGTTTGCTTAGCGGTGAGGAAATATGTATATAGAGAGCTTCCTGTATCGATTCCGCATCAAGTATAAGAGCTTACTTTGTGTCGCCCCCCAAAGCAAACGCGGGCAAACTTTGGTTAAACCCTGAGAAATTCTCGAGATTGAGTGAATCTGGCAAAAAACATTTTCAACTCTTCGGGACGACTTGATAAAATCTGAAATGCATGGTATTGTGAAGCGTACGCTCGACTTGATTCTCCATCGTAATGAACAATAGAAACTTCCCCGTCTCTTCACTACTCCTTCTTGGCCAGTCTGCCGAATCCAATCTTTGTAAATATGCGTGTCCGCTTGTCAAAATGAACGACTGGGGTAACCAGCATCTTCTCATTTTGGTTCTCCAGTGCCTCAATCATGACCGCACGAGCCTCGCCATTGACCTTCAACATTGGATGTAGCTGTGCACGGTTCCAAGCTCCCTCGAGTGAGACGGGTGAATTGTTCGCGCTGGGAGGCTTGACTGCAATCCAGCTCATAGCCGCACGTTTCCATATCATCTCGCGGATCTCGGGGGGCATTTGAGAGAAAATCGTGAAGCGAGTGACTTCTTGAGTCATGATGAATCCTTCAACGCGGAATTAGGTCAATCAACTTTGACTTTAGGAGGAGAGAACTAGGAGCTTACCAGACATCTTTTTGCCGCCACGGACGACGTCCAAGCATGCGAGTCCCTCGACAACCCGAAGCGGAAGGTTCCCTGGCGGCAAGAGCTGTACATTGATCTCCTTGGCAGCGAGGGCTTGAAGGGTATCCATAATATATAAAGCCTAAGAAATTCTGATTCGAAGAATGTTTTGAGTCAAAAGTGTACGTATTAATGCTACTTGGGAACAGTAAAGGTCTGCCCAAAGTCCGCTACAAAACATGTAGTGCTCATTATCAACAGCTGGAAGGCGCAAGTGACCACGAGCACTTTCCCTCACATGATCGTTTCTCTACATCCCGACTCCTAAAACTACCGGATCATGGAATCAAGCCATACTTCTGCTTCATCCGCAAAGCTAGAAGCTTAAAACTTTGGGGAGAATGCGTCTAAATTTTCATCCCTATCCATTACAACTAACTCAGGGGCTTCGCTAAAAAGCGAGATTTGCAATGACGCCAAGGCCCCGAGTGCAACAGAATCGACGACAATGACCACGATCTTCTGCCTCTATTTCGGACCTCATTTCACAAAAATTCCGCTTGGAGATATTAGTACTAATGGGAGAGGACTTTGCAGTTGTCAGTCATGAGCAAGGCATACTTTGCAGATGGGCGAGGGGCCAGCCAACCTCGCCCGCAAATCAAAATCACAATCGGCACAAACCATCACGTAAGCTATCTCTTCATGCCAATAGCTTTGATTTGATGACTTCCAAGCAAACCCAATGAATACTTAGTGCCAAATCATTGCCTGCAACGCTATACCCCTATGCCCCTATGCCCCATTGCCACACCCAATGATCAATTCACATGCCTTCCTCATTCGCACTTTGCAAGCAGGTCTTTCTCAGAGCCTCTCTGATAGCAAAACTTCTCTTCCCCATCAAATCAGTCCATCCCAAGGAATGCCCAATCTCCCAATCTCGCTCTCTCCACTAAGCAACATCATTCAGTCTTAGCGCCCCCCACCAGCCAAACCACCCATCCCCGCACCCATATCCTTATGCCCTTTATCAACGCCACTAACACATAAAACCACAATCCACCCAAGGAAAGCCGCGAGCCCAAAGAACGCAGTCACCTCCAATACATTGCGGATCATTTTCTTGCGTCTTTGTCTCTTCGCTTCATCATCGTTGGGAACTGGACCCAGGAAACCATCCTCCATATCTGAGCCGTACTGTGCGGAGAGCTTGCGCGAGTCCCAGTTGCGGTATGATTTCGGGCGGCGGCGATCCTCAGGACCCGTACGGGCCTGCCCTGAAATCGAACTTGAGGAAAGATTGGGGTTGGAAACTGAAGCTTGGCTTGGTATGGAGGCGCCGCTCATTGGTGAGACTGCAGATGCAGGATCGGGAGATGTGGGAGAGACTTGAGATTGGTGCCGGGAAGTGTGGAATGGCGAGGCGAGGTTCAGGAACGAGATGTCGAGGGAGGATCGGGAGATGGAAACGGAGAGGTGGGAGTCGGATTCCATGAGCTTGGATTGGACGCTGGACGAGCGGAAGGGTATTGTTGCGGTTATTGCGGGTTCATCAGTTTGTTTGAGATGTGAAGCTCACGGGCTTCGAGTCGTGCTTTCAAGATGAGTAGTAACTTGAGGATTTGAGATCGAGAAGTTCGGGGTCAAGGGTTGCGTATTCGAAGCTGAGAGGGAAGACGTCGAGATTCTTTGTCCAAACTTATGTCGGCTTTCATAGTTCGAATGACGAGACTCGATGAGCTGAACGCGGAATAGGGGATCAATACAACTCGGTGACCCATGTTGAACAAAGAACTTTTTGCTTATTTGGGTCGCCGATCGCCTCAGAACCATTACCGCAATCAGAAAAGAATGTATCGGTAGTGCCAGCACTGAAGACATCATGTGATTAAACAATGTGCCTGACTCGGGTCCATTGGGTGAGCTGTAGCCCCTTCACTGGTTCAAGACCTCGCCCATTCCTCCCTCTTGGCTTCTAGAAGCTCGCCTTTTTCAACCCACCGCGTCTCCAGCCACTTCGCCAGTTCCGCATCGGTCTCGGGAAGATCTTCTAATGGGATTCTCTTCACATCAACATGAAATTTGTAACCCCGCTTTCCGCTCAAATCTGGACAGCTAAGTGACTCCCATATCGTCGGAGCTTCCATGAATTTATGATCGTGTTCGTATGCAATTGTCATATCGTACACTGCTTTCATATGTTTCGCCTGTCGCAGATGTTGGACAGTGGTAACGAAACCCTTGGTTCGCGGGTATAGAAGGTGCTTAGGAATTGGCCGGTCGTTCGCTTTGCACCACACTTTTGCTTCTTCGGCTTTCTTTGGGGTATATCGGGTGGCTTCGCTGAAGCTGATGAGCCCTGAGGCACTCTTAGTAATTTTTTTTTTTTTTTTTTTTT